>JALXFT010004891.1:0-106664 GCA_023376895.1 Aspiorhynchus laticeps
AATATTAATGTATACCAAATAAATAATGCATTCAATAGTTTGAAATGTTTTTTAAATTTAATTTAATAACTACATCATTTAAGTTTTATCTTCATCTGTAAGCTGCTAAATATATTCAGCCAACACAGACTTGTTACTTATGTAGATTTGCTACTGTAAATTGAGCCTGAATCACTTAATGCTCAGCTCTATTTTGACATCGGCTTGTCAGACGTCTCGTTCCGTTATCACGGTCAATCATAGCAATGACTCGTGGCATGATTTAACATTCACGTTTGTCATTTCTGAAACAGTGTACGTGGATGATTGATTCTCTTACAAACAAAACTTTTCTTCAAATTGTTAATAGATTACGCAGAGAAACCGAGCAAAGGGCGATCCTTTTACGGCACAGTACAGTTGACCGGAAATGACTGACCTAGCTTATCTAAAACCAGGAAGTAATCATGCATATGGTCAATTGCTTGAGGATGTAAATCTTCCTATGGGCCAAATGGAAAGCATCAGGTTCAGACAGCACGTCTGCAGTCTGATTGACAGGGATCATATATTACACCTAAAACATGATGATCATATTAAAACACTGACTCATGACTCATTCTCTTCAGAAATACAAGACTGATGTTCATTGTGATGATACACAAAAAAAAAATGACTCGGTCTTAATTTACATTTTATGTAATTCAATTACCAACATAGTACAAGACTCTCCCATGTATCCCAGCATGCATTGCAGCATGAATAAACAATGCAGCTGAATTGTCTGATTATTTTCTTTTATTCTTACTATTTTATTGTACATTTGCTGTTTTAGTTGTGACTTTTTAGTAGCATGTTTTGTGATGTTCAGAGTTTTAGCTGAATATTTTGTTGACTATCACCATTGTTGAGATTCAGATGCTGATTCTTGATGTCTGTGGTCGTTGGGTGGAAACAGATGAAAACTTTTTGTGCACAAAGTGATTTTTAAATTATTCAAATGATCTTATATTGACAATACTGCAAGATCTGAAGCAACAATAAAAATCTAAAGCAGTACAACATCCATATAATCAGATATTGGACTTGAAATGTGGTCAGTGGATCGTTGAAAATTCCGTGATGGGCTCACAGAAGTGATACCAATGCAAGTCAGTGACAGGCATCAGCCGTGGTCCACGCACGGATCCACTGGTTCAACACCAGCGCTGCCTCAATTGACGTGTGTGGACCACGTAAAAAGAGTGACTCCGGTGCAGTTATATTTGTATATAAATTAATACTTTCACTGGAGCTCCTAACCCACCCCTACCCTAACCTACCCACCTCTGAACAATATAAAACACGTAACAGGCAAAGATAAGTGCAGTCACAGGTATTTATTGCAAAAACTGACCATAAACCTAGTCATTAATTTGACTGAAGCTGCATGTTTTTCTGTGAATCATGATGATGAATCAAGATGAAGAACAGAAGCATCATTATGAGAAACTCCACAACATCATCATAATAATAGAAGTGAAAGTTCACCTCAGAGGTCACAGCTCATCAAATATATTCCCTTAAAAAATTGTTAGTCAGCAAACAAGAGAATGAAGGAGAAATATATGGTACAATAAAGTCAGACTGAATCAAGTCTATTGTAAATTAGATGATTAAACTCAACAGATTATGAAAAGAAAGTACCAAATATTAGGAAATTATTTTGTCATCAGCTGAGGTGTTTCTACTATCAGTGTGTTGAAGTGTTGTTTCTCTCTCTGCTGGAGTTTGTGTTGAAGTGTTGTTTCTCTCTCTGCTGGAGTTTGTGTTGAAGTGTTGTTTCTCTCTCTGCTGGAGTTTGTGTTGAAGTGTTGTTTCTCTCTCTGCTGGAGTTTGTGTTGAAGTGTTGTTTCTCTCTCTGCTGGAGTTTGTGTTGAAGTGTTGTTTCTCTCTCTGCTGGAGTTTGTGTTGAAGTGTTGTTTCTCTCTCTGCTGGAGTTTGTGTTCACTCGACTGAAATAGAGGTTTTTGTACGACCGCTTCATTAGATTGTATCACTGTGGAGGACTTTCGGTGGAGGAACTAAACTGGTGCTCGGTAAGTCTGTCTTTTTAATTCTCCTATATAAAAATATTATAATTTAATTAAAAAAAGAATTAAAAATAAGAAAAAATAAGAAAATGTTAAAACAGCCAAAAAAATGCATAATAAATGTTTAATTGAAATTTTCATCACATTAAGAACTGGATTATTCTTACTGAACACACAAATCTTGTCTAAACACATTTCTATAATGTTACTCAATATGAGTTTTATCAGTTCATCTCAGGTTTGTTTTTCCTTCATTTTTACACTATGTTCATAAATACTTAAAAAAGTACTTAAAATACTTAAAAAAAATAAAATGTATGTACATTTTTTGTTACATTTTGGATAATTGTAAAGAAAAATATAAGAGAATATATGTACTAAAATATTAGATCTTTATGTGTGAATATAAAAATAACTACAATGAAAGCAGTCATATTCGGACGGTAATTGTTTCTCAGGGGGATGTAAGTGATTTTCAGCATTTACAGGGTAGTTGATGATTTTAATGCCGTTTGAATCCAGATGTCGGTGTTTTTCTCTCACCACCCGCGTAAAAATCACCTGACCGAATCACCTACTGTTTTTGGACAAACACCAAGGTCGTGTGATAATTTAATTGCCGTCTGAATCCACATCTCTGAGTTTACTAGAAGAAATCGATTCAAAATCCAGTGTTTAAACCCTTTTTGAGCACTCCTGAACTCCGTATGGTAACTGTTGCACTAAGAATATAAGAAACAATTACGCCCGAGCAGGACTTTAGTATGTTAAGTTTCATTTATGAGGTTTCATGTAAATGTATATAGTGATTGTGAAGTTTGTATATTGTACATCTGTAGTGATGTTGAATATGATGAATGATGAGATTGTTGTGATTTTGACTGCATTCCTCATGTCTGCTGCTGAAAGTCGTGTTGAAATGCTGTGAATGCTGCAGGGCAGAAGAGTGCTGGAGCTGCAGTGTGTTTTCTGTGTGTTTGTGAATGTGTTGTGTTTGTCTCCTGCAGCTGGTCCCACAGTGAAGCCCTCAGTGTCTCTGCTGCCGCCCTCTTCTCTGCAGATCTCTGGAGAATCAGCCGCACTGCTCTGTCTGCTCAGCTCTTACTCTCCACAGGGGGCGCTGGTGAGCTGGACACTGGACGGGTCAGAGGTCACCGAGGGGATTGTGACCAGCGCAGAGAGAGAGCAGGACGGCCGCTACAGCCGCAGTAGCGTCCTGACCCTCAGCAAAGCACGCTGGGAAGAGGGAGAGCTGTACGTCTGCAGAGTAACACATGCTGGAGCTCCTCATGAGGTCTCGTTCCACAAGAGTCTCTGTTAGTCGCTCGCAGTGCTGGTGTTTCTCCAGTGAGCGCTGCTCTCTCCTGAAGATAAGCCGTATCTGAGTGTCCTGTGTCAGGCAGGATTCACATGAGTCTAGTGCTGCAGCTGTAGTCATTTACAACTCAATACTGAAAGAGAGCTCTAGTGTCAAAGCACTGGCTGATCTTTCAATCTGCTGTGTTTGCTGCAACATTCAATAAAGCTTCTCAACAAGCTCCATTTGTGTCTGACAACATCATTCAACTAACAGATGAAGATGCATGTAGTGTTTGTTCAGGTGCTTTTCAGAAGCTTGATCAGTAAATCTAGTCAAATAAAGCTCTTGGGGTTTGAACATGGTCTCTGGAGACAGAGCTGCTCTATTCTGAGAGGATCACAATCACTCCACCCTGACAATGCAAATGAGATTTTCAGCCCACACTCCCAGAGTCACTGTTTGATTGGTTACATGATCTGGACTGAAACACACCAGTTTCACTTCTGCTGTAGTCAAGCAGCACACAGACAAACTCATCATTACATTTATAGGAGATTATTACCATTTTATAGTTGAACATTTAAGGTATATTATAGTAGATAATGAACTTAAATATATAAAAATGTAAATGTAAATCATAAAAATCCATGATCACAAATCAAGAATCGGTTTTGACAGTAATTGTGAAAGTATCTTACTGTGGGTCAAATGTAAAGCATCACGTCCAGACAGCAGAAGTGACTGAATGTAGTCTGTTCAGTTTGATTGACCGGGATCATATATTACACCTAAACATCATGATCTCATTAAAACACTGACACATTCTGTTCAGAAATACAAGATTGATGTTGACTGTAATGATGTTGTGTGATTAGTGTTTGTGTTGATCAGTGTTGTGTGTGATTGTGTTCCCACTGGGCAAAGTTACGTCCAGTGGACGTCTTTTTATGTCTTTGCAGACGTTGAAAAGACGTCCACTGAGGAGCCAGAATGAAAGTTTTTATGACATCTTTTTTTGACGTGTTCTGATCGTCCGATATAGACGTTCATGGAACCTCCATACAAGGTTAAAAACTAGTTCAAATGTGGTCAGTGGACATATTTTTAACATCATTTAAGATTCATTTAGACATCATTTATACTGTTTCTGGACCAAATAAATGGACTGTGTTTGTCCAAAAATCATGAAAATAAAAGAATCTGCACTAAAACAGCATTGACGTTTATAAGATAATTAAATGATCAAATAACTGATGATTGAGCATTTGGTAAAAATCAACTACAAATCAAAGACAATAAATCTCTCAAGATCTCAGCAGAGGAGGATCAAACATCTCCACAAACAGCATCACCAGCTTCATTCATTAGATTGACTTTATTTCTGTCAGACATCTATAGCTTTTATTGATAATTACCAGAATTTAAATTGTTGGTATTTGTTTCATTTGAAGTCACCATTGTGGTGGCCAGTGTTTGCTTTAGTTGGGATCTTGGTCTTCGTACTTCTTTTGTTAGCTTTTCTTTGGCTGCTGCTTTTCTTTTGTTAGCTTTTCTTTCTTTTCAGTGTGTTTGTAAAAGCACAATTGTTGTGGCAGAAAAAGCTGAAACCAAGTGTTAATGATGACAAAATCATAGCAGAATTAACATCTCATGCTGTGCTTTAACAGCTGTGCATATATTTACAGATGAAAAGCATGTAAACAAAAATTGAGCAAGCCTGTCATGTAGTCACACACAGATATGAAGATTTTGCACATGTACCACATCAACGGTGACAATCAAAACAAAGAACTTGGGAATTAAGGATGAGATTGTTCTATGAAGCCTTTTTTATTTTGATTGTCACCGTTGTTGTGATTCATGTGCAAAATATTGATCTCTGTACGTGCATTTTTGCCCATTTTCACAAGTCATCATTTCAATGCTCTTGGTACCTGTACTGCAGATTCACAAGGTTTGGTGGCTATGAAAGTCAAACATAAAACAAAACTTAAAATAACATCAAATGCTCAATTTGTAGTAATTTTATCATCATCAAAAAGAAGCTGACAACACCTGATCTTGCTTTGTTTTGGTTTTCTTTGCCACACCAATGCTGTTTTACAAAGACAGTTAAAGCATCCAAAGAAAAGCTATCACAAAAAGTATGAGGACCAAGATCCCAGCTAAAGCAAACACTGTCCACCACAATGGTGAGTTCAAATGAAACAAATATCAACATCTAAACCTCTGGTAATTATCAATAAAAGCTATAGATGTCTGACAGAAATAAAGTCAGTCTGGGGTGCGTTTCCCAAAAGCATCGTTAGCTAACTATGGTGGTAAGGCCCATTGAACTTTATTGGTAACGACATAACTTGTGACCATAGTTGCTTTTGGGAAACGCACCCCTGGTTAGCAGAGGTGGAAAGTCCTCCAAAGAGTAAAAGTCCTGCCATATTTTTGTTCCACCCATGAACTCAGCAGCTGATTTCACCAGAAGAGGAACCAAGTCATTCCTTTCAAGTCACAAGCAAGTCTTCAAGTCATATCCCAAGTTCTCAAAGAGTTAAAGATAATGAGATAATTAAGTGACTAATTAAATGATGATTAAAATGTAAAGTAATAGTGTTAAAGTTAATGGGATAAGTATGTGATTAATTAAGTGCTGATTGAGCACAAGTGATGAACACCTGCTGTTAACAAGCAGAATCACTGAAGAAAAGAGAAACACAAGAACTACAACTGACTTCAACCACAGCCTTAGATGAAATCAACTGAAATAAAAGACATTAAATCTCTCAAGATCTCAGCAGAAGATGATTAATCATCTCCACAAACATCATCAGCTTCATGCATTACTAACAAGTTAGCCTTTGTTTCTGGATTATCTAAAACAGAAGTTCTTTACTGAGAATTAAGGTTTAGATGTGTTTCTTGTTGTTGTTTGTTTTTCTTTTTTTCAACTTACCGTTTTGGTGAATAGTGTTTGCTTTAGTTGCCTCTTGACCCTTCACTTTTTAAATATAAGTTTCTTTTTGTCTGTTACAATTGTGTTTATAAAGCACATATGTGATAGCAAGGAACTTAAGATGAAATTATTTTGTTTTTCTGAGTCTCTGATTGCTTTTACATAAATCTGTATTGTTGCAGTTCTATTATATGAGATGACAATGTGAGAAAACTTTATAAACCACTTTTATAAGTTTAGCTCATTAAGAAGTTTTAATTCTGGCGCTCACAGACATGAAGAATCAGCATGTGAATCTCAGCAATGGTGAAAGTTAGAATAAAAAATACTAAGACAATGCAGCTGCATAATTTATTCATGTCGCAATGTATGCTGGGAGCCATGGATGAGTTATGATTGGTGCACCCAGAATGCAATGCAACATGAATCTGTCTGATGATCGTCACCATTGTTGAGATTCATATGCTGATTCTTGATGTCTGCGTGTCTAAACAATACAAATGTTCTAAATTAGTGTGCAAAGTGTTTTTAAAGTTATTCATATTTCATTAAAACGCAGCTGTGATCAATAACAAACTAAATATATACAACACCACTGATGGCTTCAGTGAATCAGACTACTGCATGACAACTACATCATTATCAAATAATAGCTATAACCTGATTACATTTTCTCTTGGCTTTTCTTGCCATAACTATCGTGTTTTATAAACAAAACTACAGCGAAGAGAGAAAACTAAAAATTAACAAGTTGAGGGTCAAGAGCTCAACTAAAGCAAACGCTTATCTCCACAACGGTGAATTCAAATTTAATTATTTTCAATAAACATTAACATTTAAACCTCTGTTAATTCTTAATAAGAAATTTTTAGATGCATGACAAAAAAAGTCAAACTGGTTAGTAGTGAGTGAAGTTGGTGATACTGTTTGTGGAGATGATTAATCATCTTCTGCTCAGATCTTGAGAGATTTAATGTCTTTTATTTCAGTTGATTTCATCTAAGGCTGTGGCTGAAGTCAGTTGTAGTTCAGGGCCTCATTTATAAAGCGTGCGTACGCTCAGATTTGATCTTAAGAGTGTGCGTACGCTTAAATCCACGCCAACGTTCATATTTTTAAAAACGGTCTTTGACGTGGAAAAGTGCTTAGCGTCACGTCAGGGTCTGAGCAGACGTACGCACTTTTTATTGTCGGAGTATTGCAGGTTTTTAAAATATAAGCTGTTCTTGCAGCTCGCTGTTCTAAATTATGATGATTGGTGATCTTTTATATGCTAATGATATTAATTAGGAGTCGTTTACAAGGCAGAAAGCTGAAACCAGTCAATTGCGTGCAAGTTCAAGATCATTTGCGATTCATAGATTTCACATCTGAAAGAGACTCATGCGCACGTTTTCTGTTCGTACGTTCATTCTATGAATCACACGTACGCACATCTTAGAAATGATCGTAAGAACAAATTTAGGATGGTTTCTGCGCAACATTTTATAAATGAGGCCCTTGTGTTTCTCTTTTCTTCAGTGATTCTGCTTGTTAACAGCAGGTGTTCATCACTTGTGCTCAATCAGCACTTAATTAATCACATAATTATCCCATTAACTTTAACTCTGCTTCAGTGTTACTTTAACACTCTTTTAGAGTGGGACCATATATGATCCGAGCAGTGTTAATTTAACCAAGTACACCCGGCTGCAGCCTGCAGATCAAGGCGGGGCTGCACCTGGGGCGGGGCTGCACGTGAAGCCCCGCCCACAATGATTCTCATTGGTTAGTGGCAAAGTAATGACGTCGACGCCGTGGTAAACAGGAAATGCGGTCGAAACATAGGCCTACATGGTATTAATACTTAGTTATATAAAACAAAACTGTGAACCCGTTAATTACTTATACCTGGTAACAATATATAGTATTACACAATACATTGTAAATTTGTTAATTTTTGGAAAACGTTTCATTATGTACATTTTCAAGCAAGAATCCAATTACTGCTTTTGACTCGTTAAGTTATTTCTATTCATGTGTTTTGGTCATTTACCAATTATAAGTTATTTATGGTCGTTTTTTATGTTAATTTCAGTATATGCTTTACTGTTACTTACATGTATTATTAACGTTTAAATAAAAGTTAATATTCTCAGCAAGTGTCATGTCTTAAGATGTTATTAAAATCAATGGTAACACTTTACAATAAGGTTCATTAAACATTAATGTATTTAACTAACATGAACTAACCATGAGCAACACAATTGTTATTGTATTTACTAATCTTTGTTTACGTTAGTTATTGAAAATACAGTTGTTTGTTCATGTTAGTTAAGAGAGCATTAACTAATGTTAGCAAGATAAATAATGTATTACTAAATGTTGAGATTAACATTAACAAAGATTAATAAATGCTGTATAAGTGCAGTTCATGTTAACTAATGAACCATATTGTTACCAAATTAATGATTTTTGGATTTACTTGATAATGAAAAGCTTATGGTAAAAATAACAGCATTGTTTGTATATGAATAACATGCCAAGACAATTATTTCCTTGTTATTTAGGTATGAAACAGTTTAATTCTGATAAAGAAAGGTGAAATTTGTACATCTGTATATAACACATCTTTTTGTACATATAAATCTCTGGTTAAACATTAACATCCTTTACACACTTTCTTCAGAATCAGAATCAGAAAGAGCTTTTATTGCCGAGTATGATTGTGCATACAAGGAATTTGTTTTAGTGTCATAAGCTTCCAGTTCACAGAGACAACAACGACACACAGACAATAAATGATTGTATATACCGCTGTGCAATAGATGATAGTATGGGATAGAATAAAAGGATATACATGGAGGTGGTAGCAAATAAATATAAGGTCATTGCACATTGTTATTGCATAATGGGGGGGGGGGGGCATTTAACTGTTCATAAGTTGGGTTGCCTGGGGGAAGAAACTGTTATAATAAATACATGTACTAATAAATACAACAACAGCTGAGAGTATTAACATTCTGAACACTGTAAGCACATCTACAAAAGTAAGTATTTCAAACAAGGAGCTGCTTAAAAGGATAGTACACCCAAAAATGAAAATTTTGGTCTATGACTGTACAATGGACCCCCAATACAATGGAAGTCAATGGGGACCACCAACTGTTTGGTTACCAGTCATTGTCTTCATCTTTTGTGTGAACTCAAAACACAAAGGACTGAGGCAGCGTCAGCTGGACTGAGGAGGAAGACTGAGGCGGCATCTGCTGGACCGAGGAAGACTGAGGCTACGGCTGCTGGATCGAGGAAGACTGAGGCGGCGTCTGCTGGACCGAGGAAGACTGAGGCTATGGCTGCTGGACAGAGGAGGAAGACTGAGGCGGCGTCTGCTGGACAGAGGAGGAAGACTGAGGCGGCGTCTGCTGGACCGAGGAAGACTGAGGCTACGGCTGCTGGACAGAAGAGGAAGACTGAGGCTACGGCTGCTGGACAGAGGAGGAAGACTGAGGCTACGGCTGCTGGACAGAGAAGGAAGACTGAGGCTACGGCTGCTGGACAGAGAAGGAAGACTGAGGCTACGGCTGCTGGACAGAGGAGGTAAACTGAGGCTACGGCTGCTGGACAGAGGAGGAAGACTGAGGCGGCGTCTGCTAGACCGAGGAAGACTGAGGCTACGGCTGCTGGACAGAGGAGGAAGACTGAGGCTACGGCTGCTGGACCGAGGAAGACAGACTACGGCTGCTGGACAGAGGAGGAAGACTGAGGCTACGGCTGCTGGACCGAGGAAGACAGGCTACAGCTGCTGGACAGAGGAGGAAGACTGAGGCGGCGTCTGCTAGACCGAGGAGGAAGACTGAGTCCACGGCTGCTGGACAGAGGAGAAAGACTGAGGCGGCGTCTGCTGGACCAAGGAGGAAGACTGAGGCTGGGTTGGTGCTTCAGCAAATTTGGACCACATTTTAAAATGGTGAAATCTGAAAGGGCAAAAATAGAAAATAAGTTTGTTGAAAATTGCCTAAATTTAACCTTCACTTGTTTGCATTTTGCTCTGGACGGTGGACAGTCGCAAGACAGAATTTTCATCAGCACCGTCCATGTGCAAGCACTTTTTTTTTTGTGATTTGAGCAACAAAGACCCATGGTCGATGTGTGGAATGCAGAAAATGAAGTTTACCTGAGCCTTAAAATTAAACATTCTACTACAAATTCACAAGCAATTAAATCAGAAGCATGCACAGTGCATTGCTGGCTGGTTCGGCACCATATTAAACTTTAACTAAAGTGACATAAGCAAAAGACAGTTAAACTCACCATGATAATGCACTGCCCACTAAAAGTGATTTTTGATGTGATAATACATCAGTTGAGACATACTGGTGTAATTGCAGAATCGGCACTCACTAATGCAGTTTTTTTAAATACTGCTCACATTCCCCCTTGCTTAACACAGTTTTGTGCATTTTTGCAAGGGGAAATGGCTCTTAAAAGAGCTTTTGGGTTATAAAGTGAAGAACAACAAAAAAGAGGAGAGAGATGGAGGGGTGGGGAAAACAATGACAAGGATCTGCAAAAAGAAGGAAATACAGAGAATCAGTATTAGCATAAAATGTTTTTTACTCGTGCGGGGGTGTCCAAAGCCTCAACGCACCTGTCTAGAAGTTTCTAGTATGCCTAATAAGATCTTGATTGGCTGGTTCAGGTGTGTTTAATTGGGGATGGAGCTGAACTCTGCAGGACAGTGGTCCTCCAGGAGCAGGATTGGCACCTGCTCTAGTGCATATACTGTATAGCAGCATAACAGTATGGAATATAAAAAATGAGCTCTACTTTCAAGGACTGTTAAACTTAATCATACTTTTTGTTGAATTATTATTTTTAAATGTAGTTTACTGTTTATTTTAATATATGAATAACTAATAATAATAATAATAATAATAATAATATCTAAATATTTATCATTTAATTCACAGAAAAAACTATATAAATTTGTATAGCTATTATTAATATGAATTTGTCCTATATTACTTCTGCTGGTTCAGTTTTGCCACTGTATTTATTTTTAAGGGGCTTATTTTGGGAACCCTATATCCTAATCATAATCACCAAAACCACACACACTAATGTTTCTAATGCTGCCTTCAAGTGCTCTCGGAATTATCTTAAATACGAGTTTCCTAGGTAAACATTGCACATGGACGTCCTCCCATTTCGAAACTTTAATGCGATGAGCTCGTAATCACAACTTCAATAGTGAGAATTATTAAGTTTCCGACAGAACGTGAAGGCGGCATTAGGCCTACGATGCTTTTGGGAAACGCAGACCTGGTTGTTTTAAAAGCAGACTTTCACACCTTGCGTGACATGGTTGAGTGAGTAAAGTTATGCGATTTTATTTTTAAACTACTTCATATTTCCTTTTAACAACACACTAAACGGCACTTCAGAATTTAAAATTGTAATTAAACAAATTAGACAAGCTCACCTATACTCACCATGCAGCGAAGAACAGCGTAAATGAAAAACCCTTAATGACTTGACGCCACTAATCAATGAGAACAGATGTAGGCGGGATGAGATGTGCAGCCCCGCCCCAGATACAGCCCCGCCTCGATCTACTTCATTACTTTGCCACTAACCAATGAGAAGCATTGTGGGTGGGGTGACACATGTAGCCCCGCCCCAGGTGCAGCCCCACCTTGATCTGCAGGCTGCAGCCTGGTGCTTCTCAATTTAACACTCAGGATTTTACTGTGTAGTTTCCTCCCCTGGTCCTTCGTGAAATCTTACTGGAGGTTGTGCTTCAAGATGGTGATGTTGCAATTGGCTCCCTTGCCCTCACCTGCAGGTGCTTCAACAGCATTGTGAGCATGGAAAGTTTCGCCGGGAGGCTCACTTTCGGTGGTTGGACAGTAAGTTTTATTAGTGTCACTGTTTGGTTAATAACAGCTCTCTCTCTCTGTTTTTTCTCAGTTATGTATGGTTGAATATGTTTAAGACAATGAGGTCAGCTGACAACTTTTTTTTTTTTCAGGTGTCGTGAACTGGAAGGCATTCAGTGAAAATTTCAGAAACCTGTACAGGGTTCCATACAGTCTATCCAGATGTCTCCATTGTGAGACTACATACAAAGACTGTGGTGAAGGCTACAGAGGAAGAGGGCAAAGAGGTGTGATGCAGGGGTTCTTTGGCTCTGATGACTTCCAAGGATACGGCGGAAGCGACTGTTTCTATGAGGCTGGAGGAAGCATCTAATGCAGGGGTCATCAAACTTGATCCTGGAGGGCCGGTGTCCTGCAGAGTTTAGCTCCAACTTGCCTCAACACACCTGCCTGGAAGTTTCAAGTATACCTATTAAGACCTTGATTAGCTGCTTCAGGTGTGTTTGATTAGGGTTGGAGCTAAACTCTGCAGGGACACCGGCCCTCCAGGACCGAACTTTGTGACCCCTGAGTTAGGGTAACTCAAACCGTTTGCGTAAACCAGTTGCCTTTGCTTAAACCAGTGGCGTCAAACTAAGTTCCTGGAGGGCCGCAGCCTTGCAGAGTTTAGTTCCAACACACAAACCATCTAGTTTTCAAATAAGCCTGAATGACTTAATTAGCTGGAACTAGGAGTGTTTAATTAGGGTTGCATCTAAACTCTGCAGGGCTCCGGCCCTCCAGGAACTGAGTTTGACACCACTGGCTTAAACCGTATAAGTTTTAAAACTCTGCAGTTAAAGGGGTGGTTGATTGCGATTTCACTTTTTTAACATTAGTTAGTGTGTAATGTTGCTTTTTGAGCATAAACAATATCTGCAAAGTTACGAGGCTGAAAGTTCAATGCAAACGGAGATATCGTCTTTTAAAATTCTGGCAGTTTAATGCCTACAAAAATGACTGGTAAGGGACTACAACGAGCTACTTCCCAGGTCCGTTACATCAAGAACACAGAATTTTACATAAACCCCGCCCTCGGGAACACACAGCAAAGGTTATGAGTTACAGAGTTACATTATCTCATATGATACATAATCACGTGTTTTGACGTAATGTCAAATATCAAATCATATCGTAAGAAAGAGTTACATACTGTAGCTCCTCAACTTTTTGAATCTCCAAAGAACCAAAAATTATTAAAAAAAAAAGTTAAAGTGTATTTAATTATATCCTCTCATCAGCAGCTGCAGTATCTCTCAGCTGTATCAGTGCAGTCACTGTGACTCTGACTGACGGAGGTTTTTGTACGACTCTTTATCACTGTGTGAACACATATTTACTGTTGATATAGTGTACACTCTGACAGTAATAATCTCCTGTATCTTCAGTCTGGACTCCACTGATGGTCAGAGTGAAATCTTTTCCAGTACTTGCTGTTCCACTGCCACTGAATCTAGATGGAGTTCCTGAATAAAGGCTTCTTATGTCATGAATAAGAAGTTTAGGAGCTTCTCCAGGTTTCTGCTGATACCAGGCTACATCATCATATGTTAGTCCTACATCCAGACTACACTCTATTGTAGCTGTTTGACCCAGCTGGACAGTTTTAACTTTAGGCTGAGTCACAGTGACTCCTCTGCATTCTGAAGAAAAACAAAAATAGAAGCAATGAATGTGTAAATCTGCACAACATTGGTATTAAAAGGATAAAAAAAAAAAAAAAAAAAATTCATCCTACCTTGAATAAAAGCTGCAATAGTGAAGATGATGATGTTGTTCATTGTTGTTGTTTAGTCTTGTGTGATGATGAAGATTGTGTTCTGTTCTGCTCTCAGTCATGAAGTGTTAAACTCACAGCACTATAAACACTCTCAGAGCACTGAAGCATGTGCTGACGATGCAAAGAAGTGGGCAGGATTTACAACAGCTTGAGGTGCTAACAAGTGTTTTTTTTTTTTTTTCAGGTTATTGAAATTACTGGATTCTTCATATCATGAGTGTAGACAATTTTATAAAAAGTATTATAAAAAGCACTAGCTTCATTATTTGTAAAAAAAAAATATGTACTATTATCTAAAAATCAGTTTTACTGTATTTAAAGTTGATTTTATATCCACTGTGGTCTTTTTAATGTTGAATCAATGTTGACATGTTCCCATATATGGAAAATCTTTTTATGTGGCATATTTTTTCCATGTGTACATAGATCTTAAAACAATGTAAATCTGTAAAATTCAAAGCTTCTTATTAATTTTCCTGAAACTTAAGGTTTTTCTGTGATTCATGATGATTGAGCTGCATATGAAGGACAGATGCATCATTACGGGAAACTCCACAACATCATCCATGATAAAAGAGGTCAAAGGTCACATAAGAGGTCACAGATCATCAAATATATTTCCTTATAAAGTGTTCTATCAGCACACAACAAGAGCAGGAATGAGAAGTACTAAAAAGTCAGATTGAATCATGTCTATTGTAAATTAGATTAATAAACTCTTCACCTGATTATGAAAGAATTACTCTGCTTTTGTACGACCATTTCATTAGATTGTAGCACTGTGGTACACATTCGGTGGAGGAACTAAACTCCCAGATAGCAACATATTGTCGGCCCAGCTCCGGCCCACATCTGGCACATGAGGAATGATGATCTGGGCCCGTATTTATCAAGCCTCTAAGAATTACTCTCAAGAACACTGCTAAGAATTGACTTAAGTGGAAAAAAATTCTTGGCTCAAAGCTGCGATTAAAAGTTAGTTATCAATCGTCTCAGTCGTACTTTAAGCAAAGTGTAGGACTAAATCTTAAGTGTCAGTCTTAGAGATGATTCACGACACTTTGCTGTGCCACAAACGGGATTTTGGATGACGACATATGCATGGACCAATCACTGAATAGATTTCCTTAAAATTCTCAGATAAATTTACATTGACTGGTTAAATTTCTAATAGGAGTTTACATTCAACACACATTTGACAATAAAGACTTTTCAAGAGAACACATTATGGCAAGGAAACGAAGCATCATCACAACTTAATTTAGGGTGCCGATAGTAAAGTGTATTGACTTTTGCTGATGCCTTTGACGACAGCGAGACGATTATTATTATTATTATTATCCGTCAAAAATAGACTTTAATCTTTAGTGATGCAGCGCGGAGAGCCACTTCAGAAACTTGCCACGGCGCGGCTGATCAGCTCCGGTGGCTGTGGAGCTGTAACGCGCCGCAGACGTGTGCAGTGTAAATAAGGGGTAAGAGATGTATTCATCATACAGTGTAGATCGCATAATACTCGCGCTAGACTGAAGTCAGTTATGATGTTGTTTGGTATGTAAATGTTCTTTGCTCGTTTTGAATAACTGAGGAAATGTAACTTGTTTGATTAACTGCTCGTCGCCAAACATTTCAAAGACATTCCTCCTCTCCTGAAAGATTCACGCACGTCTCTGTCTCCTCAGCACCATCACAAGCCCCTGCTGGCAACTCCTAACCACTTGAGAGACCTCTCCAGCTGTCTTAAATAACTGCGAGAGTAAGAGTGATTCTTAGCTTTAAGAAATTTGATAACTTGCTTTTATACTTAAGTTTGAAAGTAGGAGTAAATTTCATGAATTCTCAGCACTTAAGACTAAAATGGCACTTTGAGAAGCTTGATAAATACGGGCCCTGGCCCACATGTAGCGTGGAATGATGGCACTTGGGCAGGCCGCTCCTGTTTGCCAGATCTGGGCCAAAAGCAGGCCATAGCAATGCCACATATCAGCCAAGAGCAAAGAAATAAACAACACTGGACCTTATTTGAGCCACAAATCTTCATATATTTTATAGAGTACTTCCAGTGCTAAGGGGCCAATGTTTTGCCAATGAGCAAATTCTCAGGGGCCCTGCGCTGGCAGCCCGTAAAAGGACAGTGCAGGCTTGTTTGCAGGATAACTCTATAAATTTTCTATTTTGGATCTTCACTGAGAATAAAGTGAAGATTAGTTTTCTCTGGATCACAAGGCTGAGCACTGAAGAATTATTTATTATTATAATTATTCATAGAAGGGCGATGTTTGCTTGATCTTTTCTTTCTCATCTGTTGTCTCTTTTCCATCAGGTAATTTGATACTTTCTTTGACTGAATCTCAGTTATGTCGATATTCCAGCACTGGTTTTGAGATTCAATAATAATAATAATAATAATAATAAATTCAACAATAATCACTTATAAAAATACCAATGGCTTTAATGATAAATTATCAGTATTGTAACTTTAGCTGTATGTCACATCCTTCATGATTATATCTACCATATAGTTGAGGATACAATTAAAATCCACCTAAAGTTTGCTACTTGTTTATCATCCTCTCATCAGCTGCAGTATCTCTCAGCTGTATCAGTGCAGTCACTGTGACTCTGACTGACGGAGGTTTTTGTGCGACTCTTTATCACTGTGTGAACACACCACCACTGTGTGCACTCTGACAGTAATAATCTCCTGTATCTTCAGTCTGGACTCCACTGATGGTCAGAGTGAAATCACTGTCAGATCCACTGCCACTGAATCTAGATGGAGTTCCAGTGTAACGGTTTGATATAGCATATATAAGGAGTTTAGGGGCTTCTCCAGGTTTCTGTAAGTACCAGGCTAACTCATTGCCATTATACACTCTACTGCTGGTTTTACATTTTATTCTGACGTCTTGTCCTTGAGCTGCTGTTATTAATGATGGACTCTGAGTTACAGTGATCTGTCCTCTACACTCTGAAAGAAAGTAAAAAAGGCAAAAATTAAAATGATGTAGGCCTATGTTTCACGTTTTAGAAGAAATAATTGTCATTATGAAAGCTTTACTACAAACCTTGAGCAAACAGTGTGAGAGTCCAGATGAGGATGATGATGTTGTTCATTGTTGTTGTTGTGTCTTGTGTGATGATGAAGATTGTGTTGTGTTCTGCTCTCAGTCATGAAGTGTTAAACTCACAGCACTATAAACACTCTCATGCAAAGTGTCTCTCTATGTAAATGCTCTTCATACACAGAACAGACAGCTGTCAGTCTCAGACCGCAGATGAATTTCTTTATGCACGTTAATGTTCTGCAAAACATTCAAAGCTTTAAAACTAATAATGATGAATGTGAACTATGGAAATTATACAGACATTATCAGCAGTGACTGTTTGATTATTTTACTGGGTTGATAATAAACCTAATAATAATAAAGAGCATTTGCTTTCTAAAACCATATGGATTCATACACATAAACCCGTTTGACACGACACTGAATATTGAAGTGATATTCCTATTTATCTTTTGTAATAAATTATTTTGTGTGCAATTCCATCTTGTAAATGTATTGTGATCTTAATGTTTGGATGTCAATCTTTCAGTATCCACTTTTGATTTTGCGAGTTAAATGTTCAGATTTTGAAACGTTTAATGACGGCTTGGTGGTCTGGTGGTTTTGTGTGTGAGAGATTTATTAGATCAACATTAAACTGGGCCCGTATTTATCAAGCCTCTAAGAATTACTCTCAAGAACACTGCTAAGAATTGACTTAAGTGAAAAAAAAATCTTGGCTCAAAGCTGCGCTTAAAAGTTAATTATCAATCATCTCAGTCGTAATTTAAGCGAAGTGTAGGACTAAATCTTAAGTGTCAGGCTGTATATGAAATCGCCCCCATACCCTCAAATAGTGTACTATTTGAATATTATCCACTTAAAATAGCTATTTTAAGTGGTGCTCGAAACCATAGAGGATGTCGTCGAGTGCACTCATTCAATCCCACAATGCACTGCAAAAACGAGTGTACAACCGATGTACACTCAACGGCTAAAGAATCCCCATAATGCACTGTGAGATTCGCGCACCGAATGAATTCCCGCGTCTCGCTAGAAGATGGCGCCCCGCTGCTGAATCATCCATCCATTCATTTTAGAAGAGCTCGTCCACACAGTGTAATACAGCGTAATACACCACAGGTACAAATTAATTGTAAATTGACTATTAGGGTTTACATAATTTCCGTGACAGAGTTCAAGATTAATCCTTAAATCTTACTACTGGAGCTGCCCGTTTCAAATGATTATTTAACAGCAAGGAAACTAAGCGGCAGTCCTTCCGGTGCACTCAGTGTCCGAATTCACTCACTTGTTTTCATTCACTCCTTAAGTGAACTGTATTAGTGGACTAATAGGGAATAGTGAATGAGGGTATAGGGGGCGATTTCGGATACAGCTTCAGTTTTAGACACCCGCTTCGAATGATATAATTCGATTGAATGGCCGTTTTCAGTGGATATCAGGTCACATATATGGCCCAGCAGGGGTCTGCTGCGCCTTCTGTTAGGATGAGAAGGATGTTATCATCGATCCACAAGGTTAATCCCTGCACGCATGTATGAAGGTGAAGTTACCACTGGAGTACCAGCAGAGGCGATCGTTTCCCCAACATCAACAACTGCACACGGACCAAAGACCAGCGAAATAGCGCATTAAAATATGGATTTAGATGACTACAGGACACATATACAGGTACTGTCTCGTAAAATACTCAATTGTTCCATGTTTATGAATGAAGTTATTAATTTAACATTTTCTTATGGTGGGAAAGGGATGGTGTAAAAAGTCCACACATTTACCATAGTGTTACCATAGTAACTGTCGCTCGACGATGTCATGTGTAGTCAATGCACAGTGACCACAAAATATACCATGCTTCTCCCACCGTAACTGCAGTTTTACTGTAGTATTTCTAGTAAAAGCCCAATAACTTCAATATTTACTATGTGTTTACCTCAGTAACCGTAGTTTTACTGTGGTATTTCTAGTAAAAGCCCAATAACTTCAATATTTACTATTAGTTTACATCAGTAACCATAGTTTTACTGTGGTATTTCTAGTAAAAGCCCAATAACTTCAATATTTACTATGAGTTTACCTCAGTAACCATAGTTTTACTGTGGTATTTCTAGTAAAAGCCCAATAACTTCAATATTTACTATGAGTTTACCTCAGTAACCATAGTTTTACTGTGCTATTTCTACAACCCCAAATCAGAAAAAGTTGGTACAGTATGGAAAACGCAAATAAAAAAAGAAAGTAGTGATTTCTAAATTTACTTTGACTTGTATTTCATTGCAGACAATATGAACACAAAATATTTCATGTTTTGTCTGATCAACTTCATGTCATTTGTAAATATACATCCTTTCCTGTCATTCAGACCTGCAACACATTCCAAAAAAAGTTGGGACAGGAGCAATTTAGGGCTAGAAATTAGGTAAATTGGTTAAATAATGATGTGATTTGAAACAGTTGATGTCAACAGGTGATTGTAATTATGATTTGGTACAAAAGCAGCATCCAAGAAAGGTCTAGTCCTTTAGGAGCAAAGATGGGCCGAGGATCGCCAGTTTGCCAACAAATACGTGAGAAAATTATTGAAATGTTTAAAAACAATGTTCCTCAAAGAAAGATAGGAAGAGATTTGGATATTTCACCTTCAACAGTGCATAACATAATTAAAAGATTCAAGGAATCTGGAGGAATTTCAGTGCGTAAAGGACCAGGGCGCAAGCCTAAGCTGAACAACCGTGATCTCCGATCCCTCAGGCGGCACTGCATCAAGAATCGTCATTCATCTATAAGCGATATCACCACATGGGCTCAGGACTACTTTGGCAAACCTTTGTCAAGTACCACAATACGTAGTTACATCCACAAATGCCAGTTAAAACTGTACTGTGCCAAAAGGAAGCCCTATGTTAACAGTGTCCAGAAGCGCCGTCGACTTCTCTGGGCTCGGAGGCATCTGGGATGGACCATCACACAGTGGAAACGTGTACTGTGGTCAGATGAATCAGTATTTCAGGTATTTTTTGGGAGGAATGGACGCCGTGTGCTCCGGACCAAAGAAGAAAAGGATCATCCAGACTGTTACCAGCAACAAGTACAAAAGCCAGGGTCTGTCATGGTATGGGGTTGTGTCAGTGCCCTTGGCAAAGGTAACTTGCACTTCTGTGATGGCACCATTAATGCTGAAAAGTACATAAAAAGAGCACAATATGCTGCCTTCAAGAAGACATCTTTTCCAGGGACGTCCATGCATATTTCAACAAGACAATGCAAAACCACATTCTGCACACATTACAAAGTCCTGGCTGCGGAGGAAGAGGGTACGGGTACTTGACTGGCCTGCCTGCAGTCCCGACCTGTCTCCAATAGAGAATGTGTGGCGCATTTTGAAGTGCAAAATGCGACAACGAAGATCCCGTACACTGTAAAAAATGATCGTGATTTTAACGGTAAAAGACTGTAAAAATGCCACAGTAAAAACCTGTTAAATGATTAACAGTAAGTTTCCTTACTATATACAGTGAATAACTGTAATAGATCTAACCTTTGTTTTCGAGAAAGTAGCCTCAGAGTCGACACTCGTAGACTGTGTCTGAAACCACACCCTACACCCTCATTCACTAGTCCCCACATTAGTTGACTATATAGTCTGCTAGACAGAGTGATTGAGAACATATGAGTGAATTCAGCCACTGACGAACAGCTGCTGTTAAAAAAACACAATCACTGAAGGAAAGAACAAGAAACAAAACTACAACTGACATACAGCCACAGCCTTTGATGAAATCAACTGAAATAAAACAGCAGAGGATGATTAAACAACTCCACAAACAGCATTACCAGCTCCACTTATTACTAACCAGTTTTACTTCATTTCTATCATATATCTACGAATTAACAGAGGTTTATATTTTATTTCAAATGTTTTGATTGACCTCACCATTTTGGTGATCAGTGTTTGCTTTAGTTATGCTCTTGACCCTTGAATCTTTAACATTAGTTTTTCTCTGGTTGCTGTAACTGTGTTTGTAATACACATTTGATATGACAAGAAAAGCTAAGACACATAATTAAATAGATTTGGTTATCTGTTGATGATTCACTGATCTTAATCAGTGTCAAAAGATATGGGTGACTTGTAATTCATTTCATATTGTTTATGGTAATAATATTACTGTACAAGAGAAGTTGAAAAACTATGAATGAATTTAAAAATATTTTATACACAAAACCTTTAGAGTTACAGCACCATCTAGACATGCACATACATCAAGAATCAGCACATCAACCTCAACAATGGAGACTATTAATTATAAAAAAACAACAATTCATGCCGCAAAGCATGCTGGGTGCCAGTACAAAACTCCCAGCATGCATTGCAGCATGAATAAATTATGCAGCTGAATGTTCTTACTATTTTCTTTATTTGCTTTTATTTTGGCGTTGTTTTGGTTGTGACTTTTTAGTAGACTGTTTTGTGATGTTCAGTAGAACCGATTTTTTTATTTGTTTTCATCATTTTTGATTGTCACCAATTTTGAGATTCATACGCTGATTGTTGATGTCTGTGTGTATTTAAGTTCTGCCGTAGTTCAATACATTTATTTGTGCATATTGTGCTTAGAACTGTTTAACAACATTTGATTGCTGTAGTATTAGCGGTGCAATGTAAGTGTATTAACATATCACATATTTAATAAAAGAGCTTAAACATTGGGTAAGATCAGTGAATCAGACTGGATCATGATGGTTTTGAAATCACAAACATAATTTTTCTCATCACAGATTTTTTTGTTTTTCTTGCTTTAAAAACTGTGTTTAAGAAACAGCTAATCAAAACAACCAAAAAAAAAACTAATTTTAAAAAGTCAAGGTTCAAGAGCCCAACTAAAGCAACCACTGATCGCCAATATGGTGACTTCAAATGAAAGTACAACACCTAAAATCTCAATAAGAGCTTTTGTACACATATGACAGAAATGAAGTCAAACTGGTTAGTAATAAGAAGCTGGTGATGCTGTTTGTGGAGTTGTTTAATCACCCTCTGCTGAGATCTTCAGAGATGTAATGTGTTTTATTTCAGTTGATTTCATCTTTAGCTTTGGCTGTAAGTTTTGTTTCTCTGCTCTTGTTTCTCTTTCCTTCGGTGATTCTACTTTTTAAACAGCAGGTGTTCATCACAAAAGCTCAATCCTCATTTAATTAGTCAATTAATTATCTAATTAACTTCAAAACTCTGTAGTGTAAACACATATAAGTGCTCTTTAAAACTGAGGATTTTGCTGTGGGATTAAAGGGGTTAAATGTGTGAGATGAAAAAAACACACTGTGAAACTTAATTTTAACAGAAATATACCGTAAATTTAAAAAACAGTAGATTACTGGCAACCACAGCTGCTGGTATTTCACCGTAAAATCAAGAAAATAAACAGCAAAATACTGTAAAACCTAAGAGTCAACTTCCGTTTGTGTTTTGTGGGTCACCATTGTGCTGGCGAGGAGAGCCTGTGTTTAAGTTAAGGACGGACAGAGAAACACTGATGTTATGCTGCATGTTTTTTTTTTTAAAAGCAGTAGCTGTGTAGTTCATTCACACGTGTGTGTGCGGCTGTTATCTGCAAGAGATTTGAGTTGAATTGATGTTTTTAATGACTTTGCATAAATCAGTAGATTTTTCTTCATGTACTCAAGCAAAATAGTTCTCAATCTTTATGCTCACATTAATTAAACATCGTAAATATTAGTTTAGAAACAAATGGCAGTTGGACAATTTAAGTGCTGTCGGTTTCTGCAAATAAAATGAGTTAACTGAAAAGTTTGTATATTAGCATTGTATCAGTTAATGAAATACGTTTTTTCACTGTAAATTTAAAAAGTTTTGTAAATCCTAAAATGTTGCTACCGTATTTTTCACGGTAAAGTTCTGGCAACCACAGCTGCCGGTATTTTACCGTAAATTTAACAGATTTTTTTTACAGTGTACTGTTGCCCACCTTAAGACTTGTTTGCAGGAAGAATGGGACAAAATTACACCTGAAACACTTCATCACTTGGTGTCTTCAGTCCCTAAACGTCTTTTAAGTGTTGTGAAAAGGAATGGCAACATTACAAAGTGGTAAATGCTTTACTGTCCCAACTTTTTTTGGAATGTGTTGCAGGTCTGAATGACAGGAAAGGATGTATATTTACAAATGACATGAAGTTGACCAGACAAAACATTAAATATTTTGTGTTCATATTGTCTGCAATGAAATACAAGTCAAAGTAAATTTAGAAATCACTACTTTCTTTTTTTATTTGCGTTTTCCATACTGTCCCAACTTTTTCTGATTTGGGGTTGTAGGAAAAGCCCAATAACTTCAATATTTACTGAGTTTACCTCAGAAAACCGTAGTTTTACTGTGATATTTCTAGTAAAAGCCCAATAACTTCAATATTTACTATGAGTTTACATCAGTAACCATAGTTTTACTGTGTTATTTCTAGTAAAAGCCCAATAACTTCCATATTTTCTGAGTTTACCCCAGAAAACCGTAGTTTTACTGTGATATTTCTAGTAAAAGCCCAATAACTTCAACATTTACCATGAGTTTACCTCAGTAACCTTAGTTTTACTGTGGTATTTGTAGTTAAAGGACAGTAACAACAATACTTACCATGTTTTTACCACAGTAACTGTTTTTACTGTATACTATTTTAAAGCACAGTAAACACAACGCTTTCCACACCTTTAAGATGTTTTTTTGAAGTAATTGTAATTCAATTATTTTTTTCTGTCTTGCAGTTACTCCGATTACATACTCCAGCAGCTCTTTTAAGAAGCCATCTCTTGTAAAGGTTGTCTCTCTCTCTCTCTCTCTCTCTCTCTCTCTCTCTCTCTCTCTCTCTCTCTCTCTCTCTCTCTCTCTCTCTCTCTCTCTCTCTCTCTCTCTCTCTCTCTCTCTCTCTCTCTCTCTCTCTCTCTCTCTCTCTCTCTCTCTCTCTCTCTCTCTCTCTCTCTCTCAGCTTTTCCTTTCCTATTTTTCCAATCTGTAATTCATTTTCACATATTTTGCTCTCTGTGGTTTATTTCCGTGGTTCATCATGGCATATTTTTAAAACTCATAATCAAATTTTGACCAGTTCTTTCAGAAAGCTGCTGGAATTAACAGGGAACTTGAACTCGAAACTCCCAATTCTGATCTTGAAGAAAGGTTGAAGAAAGGGTCCTTCAAAGGTTCAGCCCTTCACAGGTTTTGTTGAACACTTTTAGTAATAACTGATTTGCTTTAATGAACACATCCTTATATTATGTGTTGATCATATCTTTCGTTATTGTTCTTCTCAAATATATAGCTCATAGATCATTTTTAACACACTGTCTCAACATGTATATATTTCTCTTAGTTTCAGTTGAAAGGGAAGTCCAAAGAAGGCCTGTCATGGGATTTGAATTTGGCCATACTGTGCGTTTACGGAGAAGACCAAAAGCTGCAAAGGAATACACTTCCAATGGTACGTCTGTGTTGGTCTGAGCACCTTTACTATTTGCACAGCATTTGATGTTTCTTTAACTTTGGTTTACATACCCCATGGCCCCGCCACGAGGAACCCTCAACAAAGTGTCATGTTGAAGTAGTAATAATTCATACAATTGACCAAATCAGCAAATTCATATGATATTGTACAAGCGTACAAAATTCTACAACTTTTTCTCCTACTGCTGTTATTGGCCTTTGCCTCAACTCTCATGCAGATTGTGCTCATAGTAAGTAGTCAGAGTGTTTATATCATAAAGTTTATATTAAGTCCATTGTATTCTTTATTAACCTTTACAAACTGGTGCTGTCTCTTCCCGTTCTAACAGTACATGATATCTGTCCACACCTCAGAGTCTGTCTTTCTTTCCGTGTTGATTTTTATTGAACATATCTGTCTAAGAAACAAGAGTCTGGAAATGCTAGTTTAACTTCTCATTAGGCTTGCTGCGATAGACGGTGTTTGCGGTGATACCGGTGTTAAGCCGCAACACCGTTTACGTCACTTGCACCGTCCCTCACCGTCATTTTGATTTTTTTTATAGTAATAAAATCACACGTGAGGAGAGTGAGTCGAGCTGACTGACGAGAAGAATGAGGTGAGACAGACAAGACGATGGCAGAAGAGTTTCAAAACTAAATGTAAAAGTGCCTGTTTTAAAAATATTTTGGATTTTGAAAAGTCTGTTGACTTCTGCCATTAATCTAAGTCAGTGGTTCTCAACCGTTTTTTCCACCGGGCCGCACTATGATCCAAGTGCAAGTATCACGGGCCGCACGCATGTCATTTACATATTATGTCATCAATACAAACCAACCAGATTTATAATATTATTTATAGCCTAAATATTATGACATCTAAATGATTACATTTATTGAAATAAATAAGTAAATAAATAAATAATTCTACTCACCATTAATAAAACACCTGATGCTGTCGGGAGCTGACCAATTTGAGAAGCACCCGGCTGCAGCCTGCAGATCAAGGCGGGGCTGCACCTGGGGCGGGGCTGCACGTGAAGCCCCGCCCACAATGCTTCTCATTGGTTAGTGGCAAAGTAATGACGTCGACGCCGTGGTAAACAGGAAATGCGGTTGAAACATAGGCATACATGGTATTAATACTTAGTTATATAAAACAAAACTGTGAACCCGTTAATTACTTATACCTGGTAAAAATATATAGTATTACACAATACATTGTAAATTTGTTAATTTTTGGAAAACGTTTCATTATGTACATTTTCAAGCAAGAATCCAATTACTGCTTTTGACTCACATTGCAATCGCAATGAATATAGTTTAAGTGTTATTTATATTCATGTGTTTTGGTCATTTACCACTTATAAGTTATTTATGGTCGTTTTTTATGTTAATTTCAGTATATGCTTTACTGTTACTTACATGTATTATTAACGTTTAAATAAAAGTTAAATATTCTCAGCAAGTGTCATGTCTTAAGATATTATTAAAATCAATGGTAACACTTTACAATAAGGTTCATTAAACATGAATGTATTAACTAACATGAACTAACCATGAGCAATACAATTGTTATTGTATTTACTAATCTTCGTTTACGTTAGTTATTGAAAATACAGTTGTTTGTTCATGTTAGTTAACAGAGCATTAACTAATGTTAGCAAGATTAATAATGTATTAGTAAATGTTGAGATTAACATTAATAAAGATTAATAAATGCTGTATAAGTGCAGTTCATGTTAACTAATGAACCATATCGTTACCAAATTAATAATTTTTGGATATACTTGATAATGAAAAGCTTATGGTAAAAATAACAGCATTGTTTGTATATGAATAACATGCCAAGACAATTATTTCCTTGTTATTTAGGTATGAAACAGTTTAATTCTGATAAAGAAAGGTGAAATTTGTACATCTGTATATAACACATCTTTTTGTACATATAAATCTCTGGTTAAACATTAACATCCTTTACACACTTTCTTCAGAATCAGAATCAGAAAGAGCTTTTATTGCCGAGTATGATTGTGCATACAAGGAATTTGTTTTAGTGTCATAAGCTTCCAGTTCACAGAGACAACAACGACACACAGACAATAAAAGTAAGATGAGAATAAAAAAAATAAAAAAATAAACATAATAATAATAATAATAATAATTGAAACAAATGATTGTATATACCGCTGTGCAATAGATGATAGTATGGGATAGAATAAAAGGATATACATGGCGGTGGTAGCAAATAAATATAAGGTCATTACACATTGTTATTGCATAAGGGGGGGGGGCATTTAACTGTTCATAAGTTGGGTTGCCTGGGGGAAGAAACTGTTATAATAAATACATGTACTAATAAATACAACAACAGCTGAGAGTATTAACATTCTGAACACTGTAAGCACATCTACTAAAGTAAGTATTTCAAACGAGGAGCTGCTTAAAAGGATAGTTCACCCAAAAATGAAAATTTTGGTCTATGACTGTACCTGTATATACTTCCATACTACACCCCCCCCCCCCCAATACAATGGAAGTCAATGGGGACCACCAACTGTTTGGTTACCAGCCATTGTCTTAATCTTTTGTGTGAACTCAAAACACAAAAAGACTGAGGCAGCGTCAGCTGGACCGAGGAGGACTGAGGCAGTGTCTGCTGGACAGAAGAGGAAGACTGAGGCTACGGCTGCTGGACAGAAGAGGAAGACTGAGGCTACGGCTGCTGGACCAAGGAGGAAAACTGAGGCTACGGCTGCTGGACCAAGGAGGAAAACTGAGGCTACAGCTGCTGGACTGAGGAAGACTGAGGCTACGGCTGCTGGACCGAGGAAGACTGAGGCTACGGCTGCTGGACCAAGGAGGAAGACTGAGGCTGGGTTGGTGCTTCAGCAAATTTGGACCACATTTTAAAATGGTGAAATCTGAAAGGGCAAAAAAAGAAAATAAGTTTGTTGAAAATTGCCTAAATTTAACCTTCACTTGTTTGCATTTTGCTCTGGACGGTGGACAGTCGCAAGACAGAATTTCTACTACAAATTCACAAGCAATTAAATCAGAAGCATACACAGTGCATTGCTGGCTGGTTCGGCACCATATTAAACTTTAACTAAAGTGACATAAGCAAAAGACAGTTAAACTCACCATGATGTTGCACTGCCCACTGAAAGGGATTTTTGATGTGATAATACATCAGTTGTGACATACTGGTGTAATTGCAGAATCGGCACTCACTAGTGCAGTTTTTTTAAATACTGCTCACATTCCCCCTTGCTTAACACAGTTTTGTGCATTTTTGCAAGGGGAAATGGCTCTTAAAAGAGCTTTTGGGTTATAAAGTGAAGAACAACAAAAAAAGAGGAGAGAGATGGAGGGGTGGGGATGACAATGACAAGGATCTGCAAAAAGAAGGAAATACAGAGAATCAGTATTAGCATAAAATGTGTTTTACTCGTGCGGGGGTGTCCAAAGCCTCAACGCACCTGTCTAGAAGTTTCTAGTATGCCTAATAAGATCTTGATTGGCTGGTTCAGGTGTGTTTAATTGGGGATGGAGCTGAAAATTTCACAAATCACTTTTTCAGGGGAGCCCATGCGTTATTAGGTGGAGCCGAGCTCCCCCTAGCTCCCCCGTAGTTCGCACCCTGCTTGTAAGTGTTCGTTAAATGCATAACATTAATTACGTGAGTACATACACAGTAAAATCCTGAGTGTTAAATTAACACTGCTCGGAGCATATATGGTCCCACTCTAAAAGAGTGTTAAAGTAACACTGAAGCAGAGTTAAAGTTAATGGGATAATTATGTGATTAATTAAGTGCTGATTGAGCATTAGTGATGAACTCCTGCTGTTAACAAACAGAATCACTGAACAAAAGAGAAACACAAGAACAACAACTGACTTCAGCCACAGCCTTAGATGAAATCAACTGAAATAAAAGACATTAAATCTCTCAAGATCTCAGCAGAAGATGATTAATCATCTCCACAAACAGCATCACCAACTTCACTCACTACTAACCAGTTTGACTTTTTTGTCATGCATTTAAAAATGTCTTATTAAGAATTAACAGAGGTTTAGATGTTAATGTTTATTGAAAATAATAAAATTTGAATTCACCGTTGTGGAGATAAGCGTTTGCTTTAGTTGTGCTCTTGAACCTCAACTTTTTAACATTAGTTTTTCACTGGTTGCTGTATTTGTTTATATGAAACACATTTGTTATGTCAAGAAAAGCCGTGAGAAAATTTAATCAGGATATGTTGGCTATTATTTGATAATGATGTAGTTGTCATGCAGCAGCCTGATTCACTGAAGTCATCAGCAGTATCGTATAATTTAGTTTGTTATTGGTCACAACTGCATTTTAATGAAATATGAATAACTTTAAAAACACTTTGCCCACCAGTGTAGAACGTCTGTATAGTTTAGACACGCAGACATCAAGAATCAGCATATGAATCTCAACAATGGTGACGATCATCAGAAAGATTCATGTTATATTGCATTCTGGGTGCACCAATCATAACTCATCCCAGCATGCATTGCGACATGAATAAATTATGCAACTGCATTGTCTTAGTATTTTTTATTCTTACTTTCACCATTGCTGAGATTCACATGCTGATTCTTCATGTCTGTATGTCAAAAAGGAAACTTCTTTATGAGCCATACTTCTAAAAGTGGTTTGTAAAGTTTTCTCACATTCTCATCTCATATAATAGAAATGCAATAATACAGAAATTATAAAAACACTACAGATTTAGATAAAATGCAACCAGAGACTCACACACACGAATTCATTTCATCATAAGTTTCTTGCTATCACATATGTGTTTTATAAACACAATTGTAACAGACAATGAGAAGCTTATATTTAAAAAGTGAAGGGTCAAGAGGCAACTAAAGCAAACACTATTCACCAAAACGGTAAGTTGAACAAACAAAAACAAACAAACAACAACAAAAACACATCTAAACCTTAATTCTCAGAAAAGAACTTCTGTTTTAGATAATCCAGAAATAAAGGCTAACTTGTTAGTAATGCATGAAGCTGTTGATGTTTGTGGAGATGATTAATCATCTTCTGCTGAGATCTTGAGAGATTTAATGTCTTTTATTTCAGCTGATTTCATCTAAGGATGTGGTTGAAGTCAGATGTAGTTCTTGTGTTTCTCTTTTCTTCAGTGATTTTGCTTGTTAACAGCAGGTGTTCATCACTTGTGCTCAATCAGCACTTAATTAATCACATAATTATCCCATTAACTTTAACACTGCTTCAGTGTTACTTTAACACTCTTTTAGAGTGGGACCATATATGATCCGAGCAGTGTTAATTTAACACTCAGGATTTTACTGTGTAGATCTGCTCATGTCTGAAAATAATATATGAAAAACTAAATTGTTTTACGTAACATTATAGCTTATATTTGTTTAGTAATTTTTTTAATTAATGTAAAAACTAAAATTAACTGTAAAACTGAAAGTTATTTTTTAATTGTGTTCAGCACATAGACTGTAACATTCAGCATGGTGGGCCGCATCTGGATTCGTGATGGATTCGTTAGAACCACTGATCTAAGTGATAATGGAAGTTTTTTTAAAACATTCGTTTCTCATTTATTTGGTTCCACAGTATGCTGATTTTTATTTTATTTAAACTGTGCATATTTCCCCCCATTATTTTACATAAAGGCGTATGCCGTCCGTGCCTCCAAACTTTCTTATTCGTTTTGCTCTACGTTTCATAATTATCTGTTCCTCATTCTTTACTGATTTTTAGTTTTGTATACCTATTTAAACTTTATAAGTTATTTATTATTTTATATTAGGCATATAGCATTGTGTATTTTTATTCGTTTCGTTAATAAAAGTTATTTGTTCTACGTTGTATTTTGTTGTTGCTTGAATTGAATTCAAGCAATTGATGCCCAACTGCAGCTAATTTAAAAGTGAAAGTAAAACGCGCACAGAGCTTTTATAAGCTATTTAAGCAAAGGAAAGTGAGGAAAAGTGGGAAAACTCAAACGAACTAAAAACAAACAACTGCTTGACGCCGAATTGCCGTGAATTTAAAAGTGAAAGTAACAGGTGCATGGCGCTTACAGGCTATTTAAAACCGAAGGAAAGCTAGGAAAAGAGGGAAAACTCAAACGACCCCCCCACCACGGTAATACCGGTATTATCGGTGTTGTCACACGTCGATTAACCGGTGGGAAAATTTCCTCACCGTCACAACCCTACTTCTCATGTGACAAATCAGATCTTCAATTAATTTGGCCAAATCAGATCACTTAAAGCTGTTCACAGCAAGAACAAGAAATATAATGGTAAATATTTTAGCATCCACACCAACAGACGATAATGGTCTGTTTACTGTTATACACGCTGCAGTTACAGTACAGTACAGTTGTTGTCTGCTATTTGTTGTTGTCAATGTTTTTATTGTTCATCAGCTTGAAAAAGTTGTTCTGGAAGAGATTCCAATGATATTGTTCCTCTGTGTCATTAAATGTTAAATAGCTGCGGTGTGGACTCATCCTTGGTGTGAAGAGGCCTTTAAATTGCTTACAACAATACCGGCAGCATGTAATCATATTTAAAATAATTCATATTAATATAGGTTGCTATTGAAGAATACAGCTTTTTCTAATGCTGCTTTCCTCTCATTCTGTTAAACTTACACACAAAATTTTGCCTTTCTCTGTCAATTTCTCTTCATCTTATTCCTTTACTCCATCACTCACTTGCACATTCTTTCGTGCTCTGTTGTAAGGTAGAAACTGAGAGTTTGCATGATGGCCTTTTCTCAGACTCTGAATCTGATGTATAAAAGATGAACTGAGGAGCCCGCTAGAGTTGCCAGGGAACTTGAACTTGAAGTTTATTATTATAACTGCTTAACTTATGTTTAAACAACAATAATAATTAAACATGGGGTCAATAGATATTTTCTTGTTTTACAGCTGAAGACCAAAAACGAAAAAGAAAATCAGTCACAGCAAGCCAGTCAAACCAGTCCTGATGAATGAGGAATGAACATGGCCTTCTTGTGCCCAAACAGAAAAGACAGAGCTAAAAGTTGCATATTTCCATTGGTATGTCTGTATTCAATGCAGTTATGTGTGGTACAGCATTGATGTTGATCCCTCAAAAGACAGCAGTTATAGTTACTTCAAGTCAGCAGTTATAGTTTTTCACACATAGATCTTTTTATTGCTCCTAGAATGAGCAAATTAGCTGTGCATCATCTCTGGGATTTGGGCAGGAAATGACTGAATCAATATGGTCATCAATATGGTCAGTTCTGACACCTGCACCTGTATTCACCAACACTATTTCTCTAGAGTTATTGTTGACTTATTGTTTTTTCTATTTGTTTGAAGGAGGATGAAGCCAGTTGATGAAGATATCAATTCAATGGCCACCAAGTGCTGCACTGCTGCCTGAACCCATCAGATATCTGCTGTGAAGACTGCATTCACGAACAGCTCTACTGTGACAGCTCAGATGTTACGGCCCATAAAAGAAACTTCACAACTGCAAGATAGCGGTGGAGGGATTCTTTTAGCTCATAACTCCAAAAATAATCAATTGTAAGTCCAGTGCAACAATTATAAATACAAATACTATATATTGTTTATTAATTTACCACACCCTAAATACATATTTTGTCCCTCCAGGGCATCTACACCAGGTGGTGTGTGTGAGGAGGACCATCAGAAACTCCAGCCACCGAGCCATGGATTGCTCTCAGTTACCATCAGACAGATGTTATGGCAGAACCTTCACCAGCAGACTGCGAGACAAGTTCTTTCCACAGACAATCAGACTGAACTGAACTCGTACCAGTAACACCACACACACCCCACCAACCTCTTATGTACTGCACTCTATCAGTTACACTGATTGGACTCTGAATCACTATTATCCTGCACCCTGACATTCTGTTTACACTAATTCATACCGTACTGCACTGCAAAGGTACATGTGTACTGTGATTATTGTGTTTATTATTGTTTTTATTTCATGCTCTCTGTATAGCAGTGGTCTCAAACTCAATTCCTGGAGGGCCACAGCTCTGCACAGTTTAGCTCCAACCAGCTCCGAATCACACCTTGAAAGTTTCTAGTGATCCTGAAGAGCTTGATTAGCTGGATCAGGTGTGTTTGATTAGGGTTGGAGCTAAACTGTGCAGAGCTGTGGCCCTCCAGGAATTGAGTTTGAGACCAATGCTGTATAGTATAATATTTACCATATGTTGTTCTGTCTGTATTGAGTCCCTTATATATATATATATATATATATATATATGTGTTGCATATATATTCAATACTTGTCAATCATACTGTCGTGCTGCAGTTTGCACAAAAGACTTTGACCACCTGTACATTTGCGTTCATGGTATTGTGACAATAAAGTAATTTGATTTTAATTGGTCACGTGTCTTTTGTTCATCAGTTGTACTGTACGGTGCTGGATAACAACTGCAAATTGTTTAAGTCATGGAAGAATAAGATTATGATAGGGACATGGACAAGCAAGCAAGAGGAAGAAAACCAGGAGAGCTCTGATGAGAAGAAACTGAATGTGATTCTGTGATGCTCAAGACATTTCACTATGCATGCATTCTGGTGGCTTCATCTGATTAAAATAATATGGTTTTAAATTACTAATTTGTATTTCTCTTCAATATGATCTGTCTTTATATGCTACTTTAGCTGTCTTTATGCTGTATCCTACAGCAAAGTATTGCACATGGTGTTGGATAATAAAGTATGGTGAATATTCTGTATTAGGGATGGTAAATACACCATTTAATTTTGTAAACAATACGTATAATTACTATGATTGTTTTAAGACATGAACATGTGGTCATATTAATGACTCTGTTATGAAGGGAATGCTGAAAGATGCATTAGAAGAGACTGCATGGACTATATTGCTACAGGAACTTCATGCACAACTGAGGATGATTTACCAGGGAAAGATCAACATGAATCTTTTACTGTATTATAAGCAAGATGAGCATGGGCATTACTGATGTTTAGCACCTGCAGAGGACAAAGATGAGACATTTCTGACACAGAGATACAAATTAGGTCTTTTGTATTATAAATTGTATGGTTTTTGCACCATAAACCACACACTGTACCTTGTCTTACTGAATGAGACATTGGCATTGTGTGATAGTACAATAAAGTGTCACAGTATGTATTGATTGTTTAAATTGGTGTCTTTGTTTACTGTCAACACTGTATTCGTGATCCTGATCTAGTGAAATAAATGGAGCACATTCCAAATAAGCACTGATGTAGATTTTTTGGGGGTCTGTTCTTATTCTAAGATAACTATGACTTGCAACTTTAATATTGGCAAGTTGATGAAAAGACAATCTAAAAAATGTGACTCAGCACAATTTGTTGTGATATTGAGATAGAACTGTGTATGTTGTACTGCCCTTCCATCCTCAGGGGCCCAGTAGAGTCCCCTGGAAGAGCAAAAAAAATAAAAACATTTCAAATGGCTATAAATCAAAGTCTGATTATAGTTTTAAGGAGAAATTTGGCAGGACAACTACTTATGCTATGTTAATTAAATAATGTTGGACAGAGTTTTCAAACATATATGGAAAGTTGGTAAAAAGGTGTTTAAAAAAGTGCTCTTATTAAAATACCAAATGTCAGTCTGCCTCTTAAATATGTCATAAATTTTTGCACAATTAACATGTTTAGATATACCTTTGTTCAAAAAAGATGGTATTTTCACACATTTTATTATTAAACATTTTAAACTACAGCACCCATAAGCCTCTGCCATTCAAATGCGAAATACATGGTGCTGGTATTTGAAGTTTAACAAAAGTTTTCCTCGGGGTTAGGGTTACGATCTCGGTAAAGTGGTAATATCTCACGACATAACAACACTGCATTGTTAACTGAAGGTATTACTGACGTAATAATAACAGCAAAACGTACTTTGGAACATTAAGCGTTTTTTAATTTTGGTTAAAATATAGTCCAATCACAGGGACGTCTGCGAGTGCCAAGGGAACTTCAAAGCCAATGGCAACCCAGTTGAGCAGAAGTGTCACACTTGTCCATATATGGTCATTTATAACAGGATCTTTCGGGTTCTTGTGGTGAATGGACAGATACGATTTATTTGTCTCCACTCAATATAAAAGTGTAACAACAGATTGCATCGTGTGGTTAACCTGATGCAGCAATACATTTATTTATTACAATGTTTGATTGTTTTTTCTTTTCAAACAAGGGTGTAATGGTTCCCATTGCATACACTGTTTACACTAATATTAATTAATGTACAATTTTTAAACTCAAAAGTGTGCATATTCTGTGTGAAAAATAAATAATAAATGTCAAAATGTTTCATTTGCTTACAAAAAAAACCCACCTGATATTTTTACAAACACGCAGTATTTTTCTGCTATTAAACTTTGCTTCTGTAACATTTACAGTGTATTTATAGTGTATTAAAGGTATACAATTAATCACTTTTATGTTTTCTGGAAATGGACCCTACAAACTTGCCATTCTTAGCTCTGCCAGTTGAACTACATGAATATTAAAAAAAGAAAGAAAAATAAACAAACACACACATTACGAATTTCCCAATGTTTATTGATATGTCAAACTTTTCCAATACAAACACAGTGCCCAGAACAGCACTCTCTCTCTCCAGTTTGTGCCACTATGAAAAAAAAACAACAGTTATAGTGTAATATAACAACTTAAAACAATGACTGATTGATAAAGTAATTCATGGGATCCTCTCCTTCGCCCCGAATTCCTCCTCCTCTTGCTGGAGCAGGGGGAGCGTTCGCTCGAGGACCATACAGGACTGTTCCTGTTATTAGCTAACGCCACCAGCTACCCGGACGACGCGCTCTGCGCATTCTATGATGCTAGCCTGAACACCGCGTGCAGAGCGCTGTCGTCCGAAGATGGTCCTCGAGAGGATTTTGCCACCTTTGTGGAGTGGACTCTGGCGAGAAATGGATCGCCCCTCACTGTCTCCACTGAGGATGATCTCGCCAGATCCACTCCAGACCCAGAGCCCAGCCCACCATCTCCCCGCGGTAAGGAGCACCAGCCCGAGCCCACCGATGACGGAGAGCCATTTCCCGCCACGATCTGCGAGCCAGCGCTAAGCCGAGCGACTGAGCGGATGATCGTCCCGGAAGTTGAGCCCAACACGTCAGATCAGGTGCGAGAGCCGGCGACAGTGCCCACCACGAGGGAGCCAGCCGTTGACAGTGTGAACGCGGAGTGGAGCTCCGCCCCCTGCACCGTGGCTGAGGATGAGCTGATAATCCATCTGGGGCTGCTGGACCTGGAGGGGGATTTAAATGAACTGGAGTTCGAACTGCCCCCTCTCCTCTCTCCTTCATCTCCGCTGGTCCCATCCAGCCCTCCTTCGTCTCCGCTGGTTCCAGCCAGCTCTGCGCCTCGACTGCGCCCTCCAGAGCCCCTGCTGGTTCCGCCCAGCTCTCCAGAGCCCCTGCTGGTTCCGCCCAGCTCTCCAGAGCCCCTGCTGGTTCCGTCCAGCTCTCAAGAGCGCCCCCAAGAGGCTGCTCCTCGCAAGTGCCCTCCAGTGCCTGCTCCTCGCAAGTGCCCCCAAGAGGCTGCTCCTCGCAAGTGCCCTCCAGTGCCTGCTCCTCGCAAGTGCCCTCCAGTGCCTGCTCCTCGTAAGTGCCCTCCGGTGCCTGCTCCTCGCAAGTGCCCTCCAGTGCCAGCTCCTCGAAAATTCCCGCCCTCCCACCCGCTCCTGCCTCCTCCACCACTGTCATCTGGCAGCCCCTCTGCTCGCCCTCAGCCCTCCATCAATGCGGTGCGAGCCCCACGGGACTGCCATCCTCCAGCGTCGCCGGGACTTGAGTTTCCCTCATCTCCGCCTCCAGCCTCCGAGGCCCGGACTCCGTCTCGGTCCGTAGACCCAGTGGCTCCACCTCAGCTCCTAGCTCCCTCGCCTCCACCGTCACCCATCGATCCACCAGCTCCACCGGGCTCCCTCGTCCCTCTGGCTCCGCCTTGGTCAGGCGTCGACCCGCCATCGCCTCAGGACTCCTCTCCTCTGGCTGCGCCTCATCACTCCGTCCCACCGGCTCCGTTGGGCTCCTTCCTCCCCTCAGCTCCACCTGGGTCCTCAGTCGCTCCGGCTCCGCCGCGGATCTCCGGAGCTCCGCCTTCGACTTGGTCGCCAGAGCCCTCGGCTCCACCCTGGCCCCCCGGATCCTCTGCATCCCCCTGGCTCGTTGGCTCTCCGTCTCCGCCTCGGGCTCCTCCACCACCTGCTCTGCCACCGTTGGTCGGCCCCCTGGAGTCGGCGGCCATCACTCCTCCATGGCTCCTCCCTCCGTCGGCTCCACCGTGGATCATCATGGCTGTGGCCTGGGTCCAGCTGTGCGCCTCCTGCTCCGGGTCCCTCCTGTCTCCTCCCTCCTTCGTCACCCCCCTGGTCTCTGTCAGCCGGCCCCCTCCCGGGTGTTCGTCCTCCTCCAGAGCCTCCGCCTTGGTTTCCCCCCCCCCTCTGTTGTTCGACGGTGCGAGGACGCACCTCCCGGGAGGGGGGAGTAATGTCACGCCCCTGGACTGTTTTGTTGTGTTTTTGCTCCCCATGTGCTCTCTGTGACCCAGTTTCTCCCCAGTCTGATTGTTGAATTGTTTCCAGGTGTGTCTCATCTTCCTCCCTGATTGTCCTGTGTATTTAAGGTCTTGTCCATTCAGGTAGTGTTTGTTAGTGTTAGTGTTGATCTGATTTGGACAAATTAATTGAAGATCTGATTTGTCACATGAAAAGTTAAACTAGCATTTCCAGACTCTTGTTTCTTAGACAGATATGTTCAATAAAAATCAACACAGAAAGAAAGACAGACTCTGAGGTGTGGACAGATATCATGTACTGTTAGAACGGGAAGAGACAGCACCAGTTTGTAAAGGTTAATAAAGAATACAATGGACTTAATATAAACGTTATGATATAAACACTCTGACTATTTACTATGAGTACAATCTGCATGAGAGTTGAGGCAAAGGCCAATAACAGCAGTAGGAGAACAAGTTGTAGAATTTTGTACGCTTGTACAATATCATATGAATTTGCTGATTTGGTCAATTGTATGAATTATTACTACTTCAACATGACACTTTGTTGAGGGTTCCTCGTGGCAGGGCCGTGGGGTATGTAAACCAAAGTTAAAGAAACATCAAATACTGTGCAAATAGTAAAGGTGCTCAGACCAACACAGACGTACCATTGGAAGTGTATTCCTTTGCAGCTTTTGGTCTTCTCCGTAAACGCACAGTATGGCCAAATTCAAATCCCATGACAGGCCTTCTTTGGTCTTTCCTTTCAACTGAAACTAAGAGAAATATATACATGTTGAGACAGTGTGTTTTTTACAGTGTAAATCCAGTGTGGATTTAGTATACTTTGGCTGCCTTTATGTACCAATGGATGTTTATTATGGTGTATATGCTTAATTATTTTTATTCATAATTGTTTATTGTATTTCTTGTATTCCAGACTAATGCCTCTACTGCCTGTAAATCGATAATTTATTATCAATACATCATCGAAACTCAATCACCTGTCTCCTCATCCTTATATAATATTGTGCTCTAACCGGCACCCAGGGGGTTCACTCATCCAATTACAAATCAGATCCTTACAGTCAAAAGTCTCTCCAACACTGTGGTCCTTCGAGCCGGATGAGTGTTCCTTTCTGATATGATGGACTCTGATGAGGAGATTGTTGGCGGAGCACGCCCTAAACGCTTCACTCGTCCTCCAGCCTACCTAGAGCAGTATGAGATGCAGTATCCCCGAGGAAGGCCCGTCTCAGAGCCTGGTGTATCCCGCACCATGGAGACGCCTGTCCCAGCCTGGTCCCTGTCCTTTCAGCCATGTGTTGCACTCCCTGGTGGTGTCTGTCCGGATGGCTCGCAGATCCTGTCATCCAGTTATCAGCCTACCCAGCCGGCTGTGTGCCCTCAGCAGGTCCCTCCCCCACCTTCAGCGGCTGATTCAATTGCTTCTGCCCATCTTAGTGAGCTACAGCACCTACGTCACGAGCGTGCAGCCTTCGAAGCCGATATGAGAGAGTTGAGAGCAGTTCGTGCAGAAGTTCGAGAGTTAGTTCAAGCAGCGCAGTCCCTTCGAGCAGACCTTAGCCAAGCCAGAGGCCAACCTCTTTCGCCAGTGCCGCCCTCAGCATTGCGGTGGTCTAGTTGTCCAGTGAAGCCCTGTGTATCCACTCCTGTAGTTGATTGGGATCCTTTCCCTGATCTACCTCCACCACCTTGGCCTGAGCCTGACGAAGCCTTAGCTAAACAGTTCGGTGCCCTCAAGTTGTCTGATGCAGCTACTTCCTATCGGCCTGTGGTCTCAGGGTTTCAGCAGTATCCCGTAGTGCTCCCTACTACTCGTTCGTGCCCTCCTCGGCCTAGTGTTCCTGATGCTGGTGAGTTCCCTCCGCCTCCTACTCCTCAAGACCTCAGAGAGTTGCTCACTCCTAGTGCCATGCCAGTGCCTGCCCACCGCCACGCAGCACTTGCCTCTCCTAGTGCCCCCGCCTTTCTTCCTCAGTCAGAGCCTAGGGTGCGCCCTGTATTCCCTTCCTCTGAGTCTGTGTATCGTGGCCCTCCTCCTACCATCCCTAAGTTTACGCATCCAGATCCTAGTGAGTTTGCTCGCCTTCGCATAGCCTTGGAAAACCTGCTTCCTCCGGATGGCACTGAGCTGTTTAAGTTTCAGATCCTAGTAGACCACCTTAAGCTCGAGGAAGCTAAGATGATAGCTGATGCTAACTTGAATTCCCCTACCCCCTTCACAGATACTATGTCTGCACTTCGTGACAAGTACGGCCAACCACATCAGTTAGCTTTGAGGAGGATAGCTAGTGTCCTGGACAGTCCTGACGTTAGACGAGGTGACATCCCAGACTTCCAAAGATTCGCTCTCCAAGTCCAGTCCCTAGTCGGCCTGTTGAGAACCTTAGGTCATGATGGGGAGTTAGAATTAAGTTGTGGCTCCCATGTCGCACGCCTTCTAAGTAAGCTTCCTCCAGAGCAGAGAGCGGAGTTTCGTCGCCACATGTTTCGCCAACCTGGTTCCACGCCTAACCTTGTGGATCTTTCTAATTGGCTTCGTTATGAGACCTGGTGTCATAGTTATGATGCAGAGTTGATGTCTAGGAGCTCACATGCTGGCAAAGGATCTGTTGCTATCCTGCATGGAGTTGGAGCTCCATCCTCATCCTTGTCCCCTCACTCAGTTGAGACTGCCAGGCCTCGTAGAGGTTATGTTCAGCCAGCTAAGCCTGCTAGAACAAAGTGATATTGTCCTTTCTGTGATGCGTCTGAGCATTATCTGAGTCAGTGCACTTCCTTTGCCCAGCTTACCCCTGATCAAGTTAAGACCTGGATCCGTAGTCACAATCGATGTTGGCGTTGTGCCAGATCCCACCATGCTGCCCAATGTGACCTGAAGAAGCCCTGCAGTCTTTGCCGTGGCCTACATCTGCGTTCCCTTCACGATGTGAACATCAGTCCTTCCTCTACTGAGGAATCCGCTACTGTAGAGAAGAGTTGCTTTACGAGTTTCTCCTCGGATAGGTTCTTCTTGGATAGGCCTTCCGTTAGCGGCCGTGTGATGCTCAAAGTAGTTCCAGTGCACCTGCGTTATGAGGATCGTACACTGGATACTTTCGCCCTCTTGGATGACGGGTCTGAGAGAACGATCCTGCTTTCCGCTGCCGTTGAAGCCCTGGGCATTCAGGGAGTTCCTGAAGACCTTCCGTTACGGACCGTCAGAGACGATGTTCAGGTTATTCATGGTTGTTCCATTGCCTTCCAGATTTCCCCCGTCTATCGACCGCAGATCAGTTATCAGATCAGTCACGCCTTTACTGCTGATCGCCTTAACCTGTCGCGCCAGTCCTATCCTGTGGAACAGTTGCAGCGAAAGTACCGACACTTGAGGGGCCTTCCTATTCGGCCCAGGAGCTCCAGTTTGCTGTTCGTACCCGCCTAGGATGGACACTTCAGGGTCCTGTTCCTTCCGTAGGTGGTCCTTCCACCCCTCGCCAGTGCTTGCTTACCTCTATGGTTCCTGTCCAGGATGAGCTCCTACACCACGTACAGAGATTGTGGCAGTTGGATACAGTTCCTTACCGGGAGTGTAAAGAAGTTACCCGTTCCAAGCAAGACCAGGAAGCCCTTCAGCTACTTGATCGCGAAACCCTTACCCTCGAGATTGAGGGTGTTCGTCGCCTTGCCACTCCCCTTCTTCGTCATAAGGACATGCCTTTGTTAAATGCCAGGAGAGATTCAGTCTTGCCAAATCTCCGCAGCGTGGAGCGACGACTTCTGAAAGATCCTGAGAAAGCCGAGATCTATCGAGCAGAGATGCGTAGACTCCTGGAGACTGGAGCTATCTGTGTAGTGCCTAATCCTGTTCCTGATACCCCTGAGTGTTGGTATATTCCTCACCACATTGTTAGCCACAATGGAAAGTCCCGTCTCATCTTCAATTGTTCCCATCAGTACAGAGGTCAGAGCCTTAACCAGTACCTACTGCCCGGACCTACCCTTGGAGCCTCGTTGTTAGGTGTCCTCCTTCGTTTCCGGGAGCATCCTGTAGCCGTGAGTGGAGATATAAAGGCGATGTTTCACCAGGTTCGCCTCCTGCCTGAAGATCGTCCTCTACTCCGCTTCCTATGGCGAGACCTGCAGATGGATGAGGCACCTCAGACCTTCGAGTGGTTGGTCCTACCCTTCGGCACCACCTCCAGCCCTTGTTGTGCTATCTACGCACTCCAACGCCACACTCGTCAGCACCCCTTAACAGAGGAGGATATTCGTTTCTCTGTAGAAAGATGTTTCTACGTAGATAATTTCCTCCAGAGCCTACCTACCGCTGAGGCAGCCCGGAGTCTGATCGATCGCCTGCGCACTATCCTTTCTGGGGCTGGATTTGAGATACGGCAGTGGGCCTGTAACGACCCTGCTGCATTAAGACACCTCCCTCCTGAGGCACGAGCGACCAGTGTGGAGTTGTGGCTGACGCAGGAGAAGGCCGATGTTCCTGAGTCCACGTTAGGTTTGAGTTGGAATTGGCAGTCTGATACCTTGTCCTATAAGCACAGACCCGTGATCTATGAGACTCCTACCTTGCGGAACATTTATAGGGTCCTTGCTACACAGTACGACCCTCTGGGACTGCTCCTCCCTTACACAACCCGCGCCAAAGTGATCGTTAAATGCCTCTGGAACAAACAGAGAGGGTGGGACGATCCTAACCTACCTCCTGACCTTCTCCATTCCTGGATGCAGTGGGTAGAAGAACTTCGCTGTCTTCCTAGTGTCTCTTTTCCTCGGCCTTATGTTCCCTCGGCAGTAAGGATTGATGGAGTTACTCGCGAAGTCCACATCTTCTCAGATGCCTCTGAGCAAGCCTACGGAGCCGTAGCTTATCTGCGTACCGTTGATCCAGCTGGTCAGACCTACCTCTCCTTCCTCATTGCTCGGTCCCGCGTTACCCCTAAAAGAGTACATTCTATTCCCCGATTGGAGCTTTGTGGGAGCTTAGTCGCAGCCCAGCTTGCGAAGTTGCTGGCGGACGAGTTGACTCTGCCTATCCATTCTACTGTGCTGTGGACAGATTCTACCACGGTCCTTCAGTGGCTGAAGTCCGAGTCCTGCCGTTACCGAGTCTTTGTTGGCAATAGGATTGCAGAGATCCAGGAGCTTACCGATCAGTGCTCGTGGCGTTATGTTGGTTCTGCAGATAACCCTGCCGATGACCTCACCAAGGGGAGATCTCTTTCCTACCTTGTTTCCCCGAACCGATGGAGCCGAGGACCCCCTTTCCTTCTCCTTGACCCTCGAGAATGGCCTGTATTTCCTACTCCTGAGCATAGTGGTGATCCAGCTGAGTTGCGAAAGTCCACCTTCTGTGGAGTTGTTACCTCGCCAACCACCTCTAGCCACCCCGATAAATGGAGTTACCCTACCTGGATAGACCTGCTGGATGCCACTGCACGAGACCTACGAGGTGACTCAGATCCTGACACTGTTCCCGAAGCCACAGATTATCAACAAGCTGAAGTTCATGTCCTTAAATGCATCCAACTGGAATCCTTCCCTGAAGATTACCATCTGTTGGAATCCAGGAAGACAGTGAAACCTAGTAGCCGTCTAGTTGCCTTGGCCCCTGAGATGGATCCTTCTAACGGCTTGATTAGAGTGGGCGGTCGTTTGAGGAGAGTGGTTGAACTTGCAGATTCTGTTGTTGTCCATCCTGTAGTACTAGACTCTAGGCATCCAGTTACTTGCCTGATAATCCACCATTACGACAACCAGTTGCATCACCCTGGATCAGAGCGGCTGTTTGCTGAGATAAGGAGGTATTATTGTCTCCTGCGAGGCCGTGAAGCTATTCGGCGGTTTCAGCATACCTGTCTGGAATGTCGCAGATGGAGAGGACAGCCTTCAGTGCCTCAGATGTCTGATCTACCATCTGCCCGCCTTCAGCTTTACAAGCCCGCCTTCCATTCATGTGGGATGGATTGCTTCGGTCCTTTCCTAATCAAGATTGGCAGACGTGTCTCACCACGAGAGCCGCACACTTAGACTTGCTCCCTAGCTTAAGTACTGATTCCTTTCTTATGGCCCTTCGGAGGTTCATTGCTAGGAGAGGCACCCCAGCGCAGTTATGGTCAGACCGAGGAACCAACTTCCGTGGAGGCGAGCGGGAGTTGCGAGAAGCATATGCTGCCTTAGCTCCTGATCTGCAGCGTCATCTTGCGCGCCAGAAGATCAGCTTCTGCTTCAATCCCCCATCAGCCCCTCACTTTGGTGGAGTTTGGGAGAGGGAGGTGAGATCTGTCAAGTCAGCCTTGTACACCGTCTTGGGTACCCAGTCGGTTCCTGAGGAGGTCCTGATGATGGTCTTGTTGGAAGTTGAGGCTATCCTTAACTCGAAACCTTTGGGTTACGTATCCTCTGACGTGGCGGATGTTGACCCAGTGACCCCCAGCAGTCTCCTCATGGGGCGGCCAGAAGGATCCTTGCCGCAAGTCATTTACCCAGAATCAGAGATGTTAAGTCGCAGAAGATGGAGACATTCCCAGATCCTAGCCGATCGATTCTGGTCTCGATTCATCCGTGATTACCTTCCTAGCCTGCAGACCAGGCAGAAATGGCAAGCCTCACCTCCTGACCTCCAAAAGCACACTTATGTCGTGATTGTCGACCCTCAGTTGTCTCGAGGATTATGGCCTGTAGGTAAAGTCATTCAGACCCACCGCAGTCCCGATGGCCACATTAGATCAGCAGATGTGCAGATCAAGGATCATATCTATACCAGACCAGTGGCCCTCCTGGTTGTCCTACCAACCTTGCCTTCAGATGATCCTGGTGTTCCGAACCCTCCAGAATAGAGTCGCCTTTTCTGAATACAAAGATGCTTCTCATCTTTGGGGGCGGCTGTTGTAAAGGCTCCTTTAAGAGAGGGCTTTCATTCTGACATCATATGAGCAGTCTCGTTAGTTAAGCCGCTGTTGCCTGCTGAAGTGTACATCTGTCGAGTCGATCGCTGAAAGGATGTTTCTACCTGTTCATTTGTGATATTTCCTGCAGCTGTTACCTTGAGGTGTTAGTCATTGACCTACAAGTAAGCCTGTTCGCGTTATTTTTGTGTTTATTAAGATCGGTATTGAGTTATTTATAACTGCGTCACCCGCACATGTATAGACATGCCCGCAGCCATTGTTTCTGTTAACCTAGCTTAATGATGCTGCTCGAAATGTAATTATTTCTTCTTTATTGATATGTATATCACTGTTTTGTTTCCCATGATACTTCGGTGACGTGATATTGATTATTTGAGCTGTTTATACTAAACTAGCGATCACATTCTGATGTGCTGTGAGTATAGCCATATATGGCAGGAAGTTTATCATGTTAGATGATCGCTTATGGCTTATAGTGCCTACTGTGATACTTTTATTCTCCCTTCTTGGATTGTATTGTTCACTGAGGAATGTTACAGATGAGGATTTAGTATACTTTGGCTGCCTTTATGTACTAATGGATGTTTATTATGGTGTATATGCTTAATTATTTTTATTCATGATTGTTTATTGTATTTCTTGTATTCCAGACTAATGCCTCTACTGCCTGTAAATCGATAATTTATTATCAATACATCATCGAAACTCAATCACCTGTCTCCTCATCCTTATATAATATTGTGCTCTAACCGGCACCCAGGGGGTTCACTCATCCAATTGCAAATCAGATCCTTACAGTCAAAAGTCTCTCCAACAATAAGGATGTGTTCATTAAAGCAAATCAGTTATTACTAAAAGTTTTCAACATAACCTGTGAAGGGCTGAACCTTTGAAGGACCCTTTCTTCAACCTTTCTTCAAGATCAGCATTGGGAGCTTCGAGTTCAAGTTCCCTGTTAATTCCAGCAGCTTTCTGAAAGAACTGGTCAAAATTTGATTATGAGTTTTAAAAATATGCCATGATGAACCACAGAAATAAACCACAGAGAGCAAAATATGTGTAAATGAAATACAGATTGGAAAAATAGGAAAGGAAAAGCTGAGAGAGAGAGAGAGAGCGAGAGAGAGAGAGAGAGAGAGAGAGAGAGAGAGAGAGAGAACCTTTACAAGAGATGGCTTCTTAAAAGAGCTGCTGGAGTATGTAATCGGAGTAACTGCAAGACAGAAAAAAAAATATTGAATTATAATTACTTCAGAAAACATCTTAAAGGTGTGGAAAGTGTTGTGTTTACTGTGCTTTAAAATAGTATACAGTAAAAACAGTTACTGTGGTAAAAACATGGTAAGTATTGTTGTTACTGTCCTTTAACTACAAATACCACAGTAAAACTATGGTTACAGAGGTAAACTCATGGCAAATGTTGAAGTTATTGGGCTTTTACTAGAAATACCACAGTAAAACTACGGTTACTGAGGTAAACTCGTAGTAAATTTTGAAGTTACTGGGCTTTTACTAGAAATACCACAGTAAAACTATGGTTACTGAGGTAAACTCATGGTAAATGTTGAAGTTATTGGGCTTTTACTAGAAATACCACAGTAAAACTACGGTTACTGAGGTAAACTCGTAGTAAATTTTGAAGATATTGGGCTTTTACTAGAAATACCACAGTAAAACTTTTTACACGATCCCTTTCCCACCATAAGCAAATGTTAAATTAATAACTTCATTCATAAACACGGAACAATTGAGTATTTTACGAGACAGTACCTGTATATGTGTCCTGAAGTCATCTAAATCCATCTTTTAATGCGCTATTTCGCTGGTCTTTGGTCCGTGTGCAGTTGTTGATGTTGGGGAAACGATCGCCTCTGCTGGTACTCCAGTGGTAACTTCACCTTCATACATGCGTGTAGGGATTAACCTTGTGGATCGATGATAACATCCTTCTCATCCTAACAGAAGGCGCAGCAGACCCCTGCTGGGTCATATATGTGACCTGATATCCACTGAAAACGGCCATTCTATCGAATGATATCATTCGAAGCGGATGTCTTAGAGATGATTCACGACACTTTGCTGTGCCACAAACGGATTTTGGGTGACGATATACGCATGGACCAATCACTGAATAGATTTCCTTAATTAAGAATATTCTCAGATAAATTCACATTGAATGGTTAAATTCCTAATAGGAGTTTACATTCAACACACATTTGAAAATAAAGAATTTTCAAGAGAATACATTATGGCAAGGAAACAAAGCGTCATCACAACTCAATTTAGGGTGCCGATAGACGATAGTATAGTGTATTGACGATAGTCAAAGATATCGCCTGTTGCTGATGCCTTTGACACCAGCGAGACAACTATTATAATTATCCGTCAAAAATAGACTAGGTGCCTATCTTTAGTGATGCAGTTTTAGAGAGCCGCTTCAGAAACTTGCCACGGCGCAGCTGATCAGCTCTGGTGGCCGTGGAGCTGTAATGCGCCACAGACGCATGCAGTGTAACTAAGGGGTAAGAGATTTAATCATCATACAGTGTAGATCACATATAATACTCACGCTAGACTGAAGTCAGTCATGACGTTCTTTGGTAATGTAAATGTTCTTTGCTCGTTTTGAATAACTGAGGAAATGTAACCGTTTGATTAACTGCTCGTCGCCAAACATTTCAAGACCATTCTTCCTCTCCTGAAAGATTTGCGCACGTCTCTGTCTCCTCAGCACCATCACAAGCCCCTGCTGGCAACTCCTAACCACTTGAGAGACCTCTCCAGCTGTCTTAAATAACTGGGAGAGTAAGAGTGATTCTTAGCTTTAAGAAATAACTTGCCTTTATACTTAAGTTTGAAAGTAGGAGTAAATTTCATGAATTCTCAGAACTTAAGACTAAAATGGCACTTTGAGAAGCTTGATGAGTCTGCTTACAGACAGGAGGTTAAGGAGCTGGCTGTCTGGTGCAGTCTAAACAACCTGGAGCTCAACACGCTTAAAACTGTGGAGATGATCGTGGACTTCAGGAGAAACCCCCCAGCTCTCCCCCCTCTCACTTTAATGAACAACTCTGTGAATGCAGTGGAGTCATTCAGGTTCCTGGGAACCACCATCTCTCAGGACCTGAAGTGGGACACTCACATCGACTCCATCGTGAAAAAGGCCCAGCAGAGAATGTACTTTCTTCATCAACTGAAAAAGTTCAACCTGCCACAGACGCACATGACACAGTTTTACTCTGCTGTTATTGAGTCGGTTCTGTGCTCTTCTATAACTGTATGGTTTGGGTCAGCCAGCAAATCAGATATAAGAAGACTGCAGCGGACTGTTAGGACAGCAGAAAGGATCATTGGTGTGCACCTGCCCAGCCTTCAGGACTTGTACTACTCCAGAGTGAAGAAACGGGCAGGTAACATCATCACAGACCCCTCTCACCCTGGACACGACCTGTTTGCGCTTCTCCCTTCAGGCAGACGCTACAGATCTCTGTGCACTAGAACATCTAGACATAAAAACAGTTTTTTCCCCCATGCCATCTCCAGCCTAAACCACTAACACAGGAATTATTACCTGTGTTCTGTGATTCTCTAACCCTAATTCTTGCCCGTAATTCATCCCCCATCTCTAATTATTTACTCTCCCTAGAACTATGTAAATATGTATGCATAATTTACTATACAGCTGTATATATAGAGTAAATAAGGCACAAATCTGTCCATAAATCTTCTGTTCCAGATTCAGACACATTATTATTATTATTATTATTATTATTATTATTATTATTATTATTAAGGCTTATTTAAATGTTCTGTTCTCATGTCAGATATGTATGTTTATATGTATGTATGTATGTATGTATGTATGTACCAAGAGCTTCTTAAAAACCACAACAAATTCCTCGTGTGTTTGCACACACTTGGCGAATAAAGCTGATTCTGATTGATTCTGATTCTGATAAATAAGTGCCCTGATTAATATTTACAGATGTCAAAAGAAAAGCACAGATGAGTGAAATGTCATTTAAATATATAGATTAAAAACTTAAAAGATGTTTAAACTATACTGGATTTTATTTAATCAAAGTCCAGTTAGCAAATAAAATAATATATTATATTTTTGTCTTTTGACTTATTTTTGTATTTTTGAATTTGAAAAGGTCACATTCCTTTTTTTTGTGAACAATATTTTATTTTATTTTATTTAAAGGCAAACTCAAATACACGAAAAGAAAAAAAAATAACACATGAATACAAAAACTACACATCAAAGAGAAGAAATAAGATAGTAGAAGCCCAGATAAGAGACCTCTTCAGCTCTCTTAAATAATTTAGGAGCTGAGACCTAGTCTTAACACTTAGGAACCTTTATGAATCACTCTTATTCTTAAGTCTAGGAATAAGAGTAAAATTATGTCATTCTTAGAGTAAAATTTTAGTCCTAAGTGTGTCAAAATTCTGAGTGGCTTTATACATACGGCCCCTCGGCCCGTATTTATCAAGCCTCTAAGAATTACTCTCAAGAACACTGCTAAGAATTGACTTAAGTGAAAAAATATTCTTGGTTCAAAGCTGCGCTTAAAAGTTAGTTATCAATCATCTCAGTCGTAATTTATGCGAAGTGTAGGACTAAATCTTAAGTGTCAGTCTTAGAGATGATTCACGACACTTTGCTGTCCAAACGGGATTTTGGATGACGACATACACATGGACCAATCACTGAATAGATTTCCTTAATTAAGAATATTCTCAGATAAATTCACATTGAATGGTTAAATTCCTAATAGGAGTTTACATTCAACACACATTTGACAATAAAGACTTTTCAAGAGAATACATTATGGCAAGGAAACAAAGCGTCATCACAACTCAATTTAGGGTGCCGATTTGCGTAACAACAAATTATCTTTTGTTTCCAAAGTTTCCTAGAGGTTTCTAATGGTGTTGAAGATCTGCAAACTCTGAATTGTTGTGTTAGAAACTGGTTTGTTTGTTACAAATTTACCATAGCAACTGCAAATTTACTGAAATTACTGAAATTATATAATACAACTGAGTGCTGTTAAAAGTATATTCAAATTTCTCAGAAAAATGACAGAATGATCAATTAGTTTTACCTTCTGTGTTAATATGGCTTGATGTTGTCTAATTTGATTTAATGGGTTGTAAGAGGTTATGTAATGGGCCCTGAAGTGGTCTAAATTTTTATGGTTTGTCTAACTTTGCTTGACTTTCTCTGACAGAAATCCTTCCAATCGAAAGTTGTTATACATTTATATAAGGATTTGTCAAACCATCCTCAACTTTTTTCACAATAAAAGTCACCATCTATTTCTTTTGTGTTATTAGTGTTTGTGTTGATCAGTGTTGTGTGTGATTGTGTTGTAGAGCAGCTGCAGTATCTCTCAGCTGTCTCAGTGCAGTCACTGTGACTCTGACTGACGGAGGTTTTGTTCGACTCTTTATCACTGTGTGAACACCCAGCTATTACTGATATAGCGTGCACACTCAGACAGTAATAATCTCCTGTATCTTCAGTCTGGACTCCACTGATGGTCAGAGTGAAATCACTGTTAGATCCACTGCCACTGAATCTAGATGGAGTTCCTGAATAAAGGCTTCTTATGTAGTAAATGAGGAGTTTAGGAGCTTCTCCAGGTTTCTGCTGATACCAAGGCACACAGTCACTACAGCCAGAAATCGGCTGACTGGTTTTACAGCTGATTGTAACAGTTTCTCCTTGTTTGATGGATTTTATTTCTGGATTCTGAGTCACTGTCACTTGTCCCCGGATCTCTGAAATAAAGACCATTTAGACATTTATTTATTAGGTTCTTGGACTGTACATAAGATGTGGGTAATGTTATTAGTATAAATATTTACCCTGAATGCAGAGAGTCAGTGTCCAGATGAGGATGATGATGTTGTTCATTGTTGTTGTTTTGTCTTGTGTGATGATGAAGATTGTGTTGTGTTCTGCTCTCAGTCATGAAGTGTTAAACTCACAGCACTATAAACACTCTCAGAGCACTGAAGCATGTGCTGAAAAGAAGGGGGCAGGTTTACAACAGCTTGAGCTGCTGGGTCATTCAGGATTCGGTAACATTTCAACTTGGAATATACTTTTTTTTTTCAACTACATGTGATTCAACTTCTAAATATCCCACATCAGGCACATATCAAACCTCCAAAAAATCATATTTTCGCACCTCAGGCATTAATGACCTTTTATTATTTTCAGTTTTTTTCAGCATTAGACAACTTTTTTCTCAACCCTGTTACAGACAAAATGGGATTGGTTTAAAAATGATTTTACACAGAAATTGTTATAAAACAAACATGTACCTACTGCTCATGTGTCCCTCATAGCAATTTAATGATATAACAAATCTAAAAATGTATCATAATTTTCAAATTTTTATTGGACTGAAGCTAAAAATACACAAATTGTGTGTCTACGGTCTCTTTATTTTTGTAAAAAATATTTTTAATTTAAAATTTTAACTAAAACCACAATGTTATTGTTTTAGTCCTTAACATGTCAGATGGTAATCAGCAAGAAATACTTTTGTTCTTTATTGTCTTCCTTATATTTTTCTAAAAATATTAATGTGACCAGGTGTGACGGGGTTGAAGGCGGTAACTCATTTGAAGGGATACATTGCCATTAATTTTTTGGTTTTGTTTCTCTATCATATTGTCCCCTTGTTTCTGGGTCAACATATCTGCATGGCCAACATTGTCTTTCTGCTGCAAATGTGGGTGCAATTTCTGATGTATGATGCTTGTCAGCATTTAAGTGGACATATTACATCACAAATTCTATTTAAAACAATAATATGAGTTGCCGTGATTTTGGAGTATATATATTTACTGAAACCATGACTATTTTATATTTTTTTCATTAAAATTATTTAAAAAATTAAACAAATAACTCAACCCTGTCACAAGTTTACAACCCCGTAACAATGAGATATACATATATTTGTGACAGGATTGAGTGTGACGGGGTTGTGGTTTTTCACTCAAAATGGCCACTGCTCCTCATGTACAGTAGGAAAGCAGACCATATATGGCAGTAATAAAATAAGTACATTGTATATACTTATGGATTAAAATAAAATGTTGAAAAAGTAATAATTTTCCACCTTAATTTTATGTGACGGGGTTGAGTTGTTAAGCTTGACAGTACCCTCCCTGACTATAACATGCCTCAAAAATATTAATAAAAAAGTATGATACTACTAACCATTTTATGCAGCACTATACCACATATACCACCCTAAGCAGGATTGTATTGTTGTGCCTCCTCCCTCAAATATCATGGAAGTAAAAAAACAAAACAAAACACCTACTATAGGGGTCAAAATAGAACTTTAATAAAATATACATGTAAAAAAATATATATAATTGTAGCTCTAAACAGTTACCTATGGCTATGATTTTATTAATACAGTTGTCTGATTGATTTTATAGTCTCAAGCATTCAGAAATCACACAAAAGAAAATTAAGCAGTTTTACTACGATAAAACCATGGTTAATTTTTGTAAGGATTGTGATGTCCACATGTTTTTTGTTGAAGAAATTATAGAGGCTGTGTAATGTTGCAAAAAGGTGCACTCTCATCTTCCGTGTACTGAGATGGCATGACAGATCAGATATCCTGAAAGGTGCTCGGCAGGCTTATCCCGTGAAGTACGCACAGAACAATGTCACACTGCTATTTTTTCCTGACTTTAGTCCGGCTACAGCGATCAGGAGAAAGGCATTTGGTCCGGTTTTGAAGAAGATGACAGTGCTTGGTCTCCAGCCCTTCCTCATCTATCTGGCAGTAATTAAGCTACGGCACAAAGGAGAACAGAGAAGCTACGATTCCCTTCAGAAAGCGGAGGATTTTATCAGCTCCATGTCTCAGCAGAAGTCGTATGCCGCGGCTCTGCGGGGGGACGACGGGGGAGCAGCGACCGCTGTTTCTCCAGTTCGACGGGAGGGGCGTGACGGCCGGGATGGACTTGGCCCTAGCTGCCCAGAAGGGGATGATAGCAGAATGAACATGGACGCTTGATAAACCTATTGTTTGCGTTTTCTTCTCTTATACTGCACTGTAAAAAAAATCCGTTAAATTTACGGTGAAATACCGGCAGCTGTGGTTGCCAGAACTTTACCGTGAAAAATACGGTAGCAACATTTTAGGATTTACAAAACTTTTTAAATTTACAGTGAAAAAAATGTATTTCATCAACTGATACAATGCTAATATACAAACTTTTCAGTTAACTCATTTTATTTGCAGAAACCGACTGCACTTAAATTGTCCAACTGCCATTTGTTTATAAACTAATATTTACGATGTTTAATTAATGTGAGCATAATATATTGAGAACTATTTTGCTTGAATACATGAAGAAAAATCTACTGATTTATGCAAAGTCATTAAAAGCATCAATTCAACTCAAATCTCTTGCAGATAACAGCAGCACCCACACGTGTGAATGAACTACACAACTACTGCCTTTAAATAAAACAACATGCAGCATAACATCAGTGTTTCTCTGTCCGTCCTTAACTTAAACACAGGCTCTACTCTCCAGCACAATGGTGACCCACAAAAATCAACAGGAAGTTGACTCGTAGGTTTTACAGTATTTTGCTGTTTATTTTCTTGATTTTACGGTGAAATACCGGCAGCTGTGGTTGCCAGTAATCTACTGTTTTTTTAAATTTACGGTATATTTCTGTTAAAATTAAGTTTCACAGTGTGTTTTTTTCATCTCACACATTTAACCCCTTAAATCCCACAGCAAAATCCTCAGTTTTAAAGAGCACTTATATGTGTTCACATATATGATTGATTTTATAGTCTCAAGCATTCAGAAATCACACAAAAGAAAATTAAGCAGTTTTACTACGATAAAACCATGGTTAATTTTTGTAAGGATTGTGATGTCCACATGTTTTTTGTTGAAGAAATTATAGAGGCTGTGTAATGTTGCAAAAAGGTGGCCAAAAATGAAGGATTAAGTTAATTAAATGTTTGGTCAATATTAAACAAGGATTTGATCGTCCTGTAAGTATAACAGCAGCAATTACCAGGCCTTTGGCTCGCTTTGCAGGCATTTGTAATAACATGTAATGTACATAAATTGTTTATTTTGTATTATATTATGTAGCTATTTTAACAGTGTTATTCAATGAAACCATATAATTATTAATTAACCAATCATTATTGCCTCTTTGTTTTTATATAATGCATTTTAAATCATTTTAAAGGCTGTTGTTGACTTAGGTCTGTTTTTATAACCACAAAAAAAATATTATTTTAATGCTTCTTTGTAAATTAGCTATTATTTGAAGTAACAAAACCATGGTTAATTTGCAGTTACCATGACTACAAGAACCATGATTTTTGCTTTTATTCGTGTTAAAACCATGGCTAATTTTCGTAAGGGAACATGGAATCTCTGAGAGAATATTAGATGCGTTTTTGGTGGTGAAATTATTAGGGACATTAAAACACTTTATTAACGTCAACAGCCAAAAAAGTTTCACAGGATTATTGAATGTGCCTGAAAGTGATGCACAGGCTTCGTTTTCTTTTTTCTTAGCGCCAGATTACTGATCTCTTATCATGGGCATAGTTGTCCATCAATTATGATAATTTTCATTCAGCCGCAAACATGAGGTATGAGCGATTGCGGGAATGGCACGTCACTTTTTTGGGGGGAGTTGGGTACTCTGCGTATAGGGAGCGGCGGTACTGCGTAGAATGGTTAGTGTGATGGGGTTGAGTTCAGACTGAGGGACATAACCTTAAAATCAGTTTTTTATTAAATATTTTGCAGTTTTTTTAGAAAAATATTTTTTTACAAGAAAGGAACAAAAGAAGAGGATCACGTGACCCCTCGACGGTGATGCAGGCTTAGTTTTTCGCTCCGCTCACTTTGCCAAATATTTTGCGATCCTGTCAGTGGAATTTAAACCACTCTGCATTGGACCCATCATGAGTGCTAAGGCAGACAAAGGAGATCGTAAAAGAGAAATTGAGCAATCGCCAATGAAGAAAAATTCAGAGATTCAGCCATCTCCAGTGAAGACCTGGACAATGCTATTGCTAGCCGCATTGAACTAGCATTTAAAGAACACCAAAGCACTTTGAATTCGGTTGTGAATTCGGCAGTAAGAGATGCGATGGACTCTGTGCTGATTCCAGCATTGCGCGATCTGCGTGAGGACATACAAGAGACCAATAAGTCTGTTAAAGAGCTAAGAGAGGAGTTTGAGGCCATAGCTACCGAGACGAAGTAGACACGTGACCGTGTTGATTCTGTTCAGGCAGCGGCGCAGGAAGATAAGAGAACAGTTACGGATTTAAAGGATCAGCTGGAGCGACTCACCGAGAAGATGACAGATATGGAGGACCGGTTTAGGAGGAACAACGTTAGACTGGTGGGGCTCCCAGAAGGGATGGAGGGTACAGATGCAGCTGGTTTCCTCCGAGCTAATCTTTCCAAGTGGATTCCTTCCTTGAGGGGCCGTGACATCGAGATTGATCGGGCGCATCGCGTGTATGACGGAGGGAGGGGCTCTGATCGGCCGCGCACTCTCATCTTCCGTGTACTGAGATGGCATGACAGATCAGATATCCTGAAAGGTGCTCGGCAGGCTTATCCCGTGAAGTACGCACAGAACAATGTCACACTGCTATTTTTTCCTGACTTTAGTCCGGCTACAGCGATCAGGAGAAAGGCATTTGGTCCGGTTTTGAAGAAGATGACAGTGCTTGGTCTCCAGCCCTTCCTCATCTATCCGGCAGTAATTAAGCTACGGCACAAAGGGGAACAGAGAAGCTACGATTCCCCTCAGAAAGCGGAGGATTTTATCAGCTCCATGTCTCAGCAGAAGTCGTATGCCGCGGCTCTGCGGGGGGGGGACGGGGGAGCAGCGACCGCTGTTTCTCCAGTTCGACGGGAGGGGCGTGACGGCCGGGATGGACTTGGCCCTAGCTGCCCAGAAGGGGATGATAGCAGAATGAACATGGACGCTTGATAAACCTATTGTTTGCGTTTTCTTCTCTTATGGGATATTGTCCTTATTTATCCGGTACAACGATCTCTTTGCTGGTAAGACTGACACTCCATTTTTCTTTTTTGGAGGGGACAAGTGGAGAGTAGGTTTAATTAATAAAAAGGGGAGAAAAAAATATATATATTTTTTATTTTTTTTGGCTGTGTGAGCGTTTCGGGAGACATGTCTTGCGTTGGAGAGGATCGGTCACGACCTATCACCGTTTTTTGTTGCTCAGTCAGACCTATGTTCTCGGTAATGTGCGGTCTGAGTTGTTCTTTGTTTATGGTTGTCGGTTGTTCACATTTTTATGTTGTTTTTGTTTTTTACAGCAGACATTTATACTTTTTTCTATTTTACCTTAATTCTAAAGGGATTTTTCATATAGGAGATTTGGTTTCTAAAATGCACATCAGTGTTTACGTGTTATTTACAGAATGGAAGTGCTTCTGTTTTTTGCTTTTTTTTCATTTATTGAGTACAATCTTGGGATTATGAATATTCAATGCATACTCTAAATATTTTATCACTGAATGTGAATGGTTTAAATTCTGCTGTTAAAAGAACCCGTGTGTTAGAATATTTACACCGTAAGTCTATTCCCTGTGCCTTAATACAAGAGACACATTTAAAACAATCGGACGTGGCACGTTTCCAGAATAAGTATTACAAATTAATAGCTATTTCCTGCGCTCAAAATAAAACTAAGGGGGTGCTTATCCTTGTTAACAGGAAGTTAAATTTAACGATTGAACACCTTGGTAGTGATGAGAAGGGTAGATTTGTTTTTATCCGATGCAAAATAAAATATAATAATAGGTTGGCATTGGTCTCTATTTATGGTCCGAATGAGACAGACAGTGCATTCCTTACACAGATTTCCAAAACTTTACTTGAGGAGATTGATTGCCCTCTAGTGGTGGGTGGTGATTTTAATGCTGTCATAAATCCTGCTTTAGATAAATCTCAATCTGATACAACAGCCAATCCATCCTCTAAATTATTGAATAAATTTATCTCTGAGCTCAACTTAATCGATTTATGGAGAATTCAGAATACTAAAGCTAAGGACTTTTTCTAATAGACACAAGACTTTCTCTAGGATAGACTACATATTTCTCAGCCCATCTTTAATTTCATCTAATTCCTCCATCTCTATATTACCAATTTTATTATCTGATCATTCTGCTGTGTTGTGCAGTGTTCCTCTTTCCGATGTTAAAGCCAAGTCCCCTAGATGACGCTTTAACATATCATTATTAAGTAATCAGACTTTCATTACCTCTCTAAAAGAATATATTAAGGAATTTCTTGAAATTAATATGCCCTCTGATGTGGATCCTCAAATACTGTGGGAAACGACTAAGTGTGCTATACTAGGTTTCTGTATATCTTTCTCTTCTACTCTTGCCAAAGCGAGAACTCACCAGTTTACACAATTAGAAAATAAAATCCAATCATTACAAAACCTACAAAAACAACATTTTACTGAGCAACAGGCTACACAGCTGTCCTCTTTAAAAGAAGAATATGATTTACTTTCACACTCAAAGGCAGAATTTATTTTACATGGGACTAGACAAAAATATTATTTTGAATCAGAGAGACCTAGTCATTTATTGGCCCTTAGGTTGAAAGAATGCGAGTCTAAGGCATAGGGGTGGCAGGGGTGTCCGCTTTCCCCCTTATTGTTTTGTCTATCTCTTGAACCCTTAGCACAAGCCATCAGGAAATCTGAAGTATCGATTAAGATTCATGACCATAATCATTGTATTTCATTATAGGCTGATGATATTATTCTATATTTAGACCACTTTGATGTTTCAGTCTCTAGTGTAATTAAGGAATTTGATAATTTTAGTAGCCTATCAGGATATAAAATAAATTGGCGCAAATCTGCTTTAATGCCAATTAACAATGTTAAGATTAATTTTTCTATTCCACATTCTTCATTCATCATTTTATAGATGTAGAGTTAAAAAAATCATTGAATTTTATGTAGAAAAGTTAAATCGCCATCTTGTTCCGACCAAAGTGACTTGAACGCACCCGACGTCGTAATAAAGACTTGTCTACTCGTAAGTACGAACGTCTGAGGAGGACTTGAACGCAGCATATGACTTGAAGACTTGAAAGGAATGACTTGGTTCCTCCTCTGGTGAAATCAGCTGCTGAGTTCATGGGTGGAACAAAAATATGGCAGGACTTTTAATCTTTGGCCCCTGGACTTTCCACCTCTGGACTGAAATATTACCGAATCCCAGGAATAACCCTGCTAACAAACCCATATTGTAGTATTTTGATTTTACATTGTGACTAATGTGATTTCGTCCATGCAGTTGGTTTTGTTTTAATGTGCTATGTGGAAATATGGGCGGAATGAGCCACGACAAGAGGATCTTTTTCATGGAGTTTACTGAACTTGTTGAACAATGTAGTCACACAGAGCACTCACCAACAGTTCAAGATGCATATACACACAGTTTGTATGTTGTTGTTGCTGTTGATCGGTGCTCTTGCTCCGGCACAGAACGGCAGATTTTCTAACCGTGTGATGAGCATGCGAGCAACCTCCAAAAGTGTTATATCAGCAGATGACAACAGAATAAATGAGAACTATAGGATATAAAGTCAAACTGAATTATGCCTATTGAAAATGAGAGGACAAAAGCAATAACATTTCAAAAGGATTTTGTGCAAAAGTATTTTTTTATTCCTTTTTAAAAAATATTTTAACTAAAACTAAATGGCTGAATGTTTTTTTGAAAATATTTTTTGAAAGGTATTTTGCACAAACGAAATGACTGAGTGAGTCAACAACTGAGGTGTTTCTACTATCAGTGTGTTGAAGTGTTGTTTCTCTCTCTGCTGGAGTTTGTGTTGAAGTGTTGTTTCTCTCTCTGCTGGAGTTTGTGTTCACTCGAGTGAAATAGAGGTTTTTGTACGACCGCTTCATTAGAAAATATATATGAAATATCATGAAAATCCATTATCACAAACCAAGAATCAGTCATTCTTACACTAATTGTGTAATAATGTAAATCTTTCTGTGGGTCAAATGTAAAGCATCACGTCCAGACAGCAGAAGTGACTGAATGCAGTCTGTTCAGTTTGATTGACAGGAATCATATATTACAGCTAAAACATGATATTCATATTAAAACACTGACTCATTCTCTTCAGAAATACAAGATTGATGTTGATTTTCATGACATTGTGTTTATATGAGCAGCTGCAGTATCTCTCAGCTGTATCAGTGCAGTCACTGTGACTCTGACTGACGGAGGTTTTTGTACGACTCTTTATCACTGTGTGAACAATCTTTTACTGTTGATGTAGTGGTAACTCTGACAGTAATAATCTCCTGTATCTTCAGTCTGGACTCCACTGATGGTCAGAGTGAATTTTTTTCCAGTACTTGCTGTTCCACTGCCACTGAATCTAGATGGCGTTCCAGAATAAAGGCTATTTATGTCATGAATAAGAAGCTTAGGAGTTTCTCCAGGTTTCTGCTGATACCAGGCCAAGTCATCATACGATAACGCTACATCCATACTACACTCTATTGTAGCTGTTTGACCGAGCTGGACAGTTTTAACTTCAGGTTGAGTCAGAGTAACTCCTCTGGATTCTGAAGAAGAGAAAATATAAACAGTTAGGGAATATCCATTGTTACAGGAAGTGTATTAAAAAGATTAAACATCCCACCTTGGATTAAAACTGCAAAGGTCCAGATGAAGATGATGATGTTGTTCATTGTTGTTGTTGTGTCTTGTGTGATGATGAAGATTGTGTTGTGTTCTGCTCTCAGTCATGAAGTGTTAAACTCACAGCACTATAAACACTCTCATGCAAAGTGTCTCTCTATGTAAATGCTCTTCATGCACAGAACAGACAGCTGTCAGTCTCAGACCACAGATTAATTTTTTCATGCATGTTCATTTTCTGCAAAACATTTGAAGCTTTAATATTTTGTGATGAATGTGAACTACAGAAATCAGACAGACACAGTCAACAGTGAGTGTTTGATTATTTTACTGGGTTGATAATAAACCTACAGTAAAATCCTGAGTGTTAAATTAACACTGGTCCCACTCTAAAAGAGTGCTAAAGTAACACTGAAGCAGTGTTAAAGTTAATGGGATAATTCAGTGATTAATTAAGTGCTGATTGAGCATTAGTGATGAACTCCTGCTGTTAACAAGCAGAATCACTGAAGAAAAGAGAAACACAAGAACTACATCTGACTTCAACCACAGCCGAAGATGAAATCAACTGAAATAAAAGACATTAAATCTCTCAAGATCTCAGCAGAAGATGATTAATCATCTCCACAAACATCAACAGCTTCATGCATTACTAACAAGTTAGCCTTTATTTCTGGATTATCTAAAACAGAAGTTCTTTACTGAGAATTAAGGTTTAGATGTGTTTTTTGTTGTTTTGTTTTTCTTTTGTTCAACTTACCGTTTTGGTGAATAGTGTTTGCTTTAGTTGCCTCTTGACCCTTCACTTTTTAAATATAAGTTTCTCTTTGTCTGTTACATGTTTATAAAGCACATATGTGATAGCAAGGAATTTATGATGTCTCTGATTGCATTTTACCTAAATCTGTAGTGTTTTTATGATTTCTGTATTATTGCAGTTCTATTATATGAGATGACAATGTGAGAAAACTTTATAAATCACTTTTATAAGTTTGGCTCTTAGAAAAGCTTTAATGCTGGCAATCACAGACATGAAGAATCAGCATGTGAATCTCAGCAATGGTGAAAGTAAGAATAAAAAATACTAAGATAATGCAGCTGCATAATTTATTCATGTCGCAATGCATGCTGGGAGCCATGGACGAGTTATGATTGGTGCACCCAGAATGCAATGCGACATGAATCTGTCTGATGATCGTCACCATTATTGAGATTCATATGCTGATTCTTGATGTCTGCGTGTCTAAACTATACAGACGTTCTAAATTGTTATGCTTAGTGTTTTTAAAATTATTCATATTTCATTAAATCGCAGTTGTGACCAATAACAAACTAAATAAATACAACACCATTGATGACATCAGTGAATCAGGCCACTGCATGACAACTACATTATTATCAAATCATAATCATAACCTGATTACACTTTCTCTTAGCTTTACTTGCCATAACAAATGTGTTTCAGAAACAAATTTACAGCAAAGAGAGAAAACCTAATGTTAAAAAGTTGAGGTTCAAGAGCACAACTAAAGCAAACGCTTATCTCCACAACGGTGAATTCAAATTTGATTATTTTCAATAAACATTAACATCTAAACCTTGCATGAAGCTGTTGATGTTTGTGGAGATGATTAATCATCTTCTGCTGAGATCTTGAGAGATTTAGTGTCTTTTATTTCAGTTGATTTCATCTAAGGCTGTGGTTGAAGTCAGATGTAGTTCTTGTGTTTCTCTTTTCTTCAGTGATTCTGCTTGTTAACAGCAGGTGTTCATCACTAATGCTCAATCAGCACTTAATTAATCACATAATTATCCCATTAACTTTAACACTGCTTCAGTGTTACTTTAACACTCTTTTAGAGTGGGACCATATCTGATCCGAGGAGTGTTAATTTGAGTAGCTCCAGAGTGCACCCTGGACGATGGGGCGGGGCGACACATTAAGGTGGGGCGACACGTGTCGCTCCGCCCACCCCCAATTTCATTGGCTTATGATACAGCAGAGCTTATTGGTGTAGACGTTTGCGCATGAGCATTCTTTTAAATACGTTTTTATGAATGATCTACGCTGTTTGGCTGTACTACAGAAATATTAAGTGCTAACAACAGCGATTTTAGTTAGAATCAATTAGCAAATGTGTTTTTTTTTAAACTTATGACGAATTAGTTAGATTAAGTTCCTATCAATCGCTTGGTGGCGGTATCTCTGAGTACTTCAGAACAGCTGTGTAATATGAGCGGATCACGAATTAAGTCTGGGGAACAAATTCTTAATTCGTGGCCATGATATAGTCCTACCTATGCTATAAATAGCCTCACCTGAGAAATATGAATTATGTTTCTGTGTGATGAACTTAAATAGTGGTCCTCAACAGGTGGGTTGCACGTTAAATGAAGTCAGATATTATTGCACTTTTCACAGAAGCAGATACTTAAACATTGAGCAGTTTTAGCTGGGCGATGTTGATCAAAATGATCCACTGTTTGAGAATCCACTATCAACTGTTTTGTATAATGTATATTTATATTTATATGTAGCCATATTCTTTATTATAGGATCGGTGGATAAGCAAAAACTTACGATGATAATACACTGTAGTTCAGTAAGACATGACAAACACGCAAATGGTTTTATTTTAAAGAACAACTGCGCTGACAAATAAGACAATAATACCAAATAGTCCATCAGCGTGTACTGTGTTTTATGTGTGGATAATGGGAATAAAAACCTTGCTGAAACAATTTTTTTTTGCATATAGGCCTATTTTAAATGTTTTTGTTTACTAAAACAGCTGTTATTAAATCTGACCTACAGCAATTATTAGCCTATTATTAATGTGCTTTAGTGCGTATTTAAGCAATAAATATTAATTTTCTCTGCAACATTTTTATTTATACTTTTATAGGCTATATAGACTATGCACAAATTAAATTACTGGTTTTGTGGCTCAGTCCTTTAAAAAGAACCAGGAATCACTGTACTATATTGAGTTTAGATTTTTAGTAGACCTAGTTTAATAAAAAAAAAAAAAAAAAAAACAATTTAATAAAACAATAAATAATAATCACAGAGAAGGGCTCTTTTACTCATTAAATGTGCTCATGTACCTATTCCACAGATTTAAAGATTGAAAAACCCTTAATGACTTGACGCCACTAACCAATGAGAACAGTTGTAGGCGGGACGAGACGTGCAGCCCCGCCCCAGATACAGCCCCGCCTCGATCTACGTCACTACTTTGCCACTAACCAATGAGAAGCATTGTGGGCGGGGTGACACGTGCAGCCCCGCCCCAGGTGCAGCCCCGCCTTGATCTGCAGGCTGCAGCCGGGTGCTTCTCCAATCAGCACTTAATTAATCACGTAATTATACCATTAACTTTAACACTGCATCAGTGTTACTTTAACACTATTTTAGAGTGGGACCATATATGATCCGAGCAGTGTTAATTTAACACTCAGGATTTTACTGTGTAGTGTTTAGGATTAGGGTTTGGCTTAAGGTTACTTGCATGTAATTATGCATAATTTATTGTTATTATAATATTAAGTACATGTAACCTGTAACAAGGACACCTTTAAAATAAAGTGTTGCCACTTTTTTTTTTTTACAATAAACTTAATCTATTTATTTTGTGTTATTAGTGTTTATGTGGATCAGTGTTGTGTGTGATTGTGTTGTAGAGCAGCTGCAGTATCTCTCAGCTGTATCAGTGCAGTCACTGTGACTCTGACTGACGGAGGTTTTTGTTCGACTCTTTATCACTGTGTGAACACCCAGCTATTATTTATGTAGTTTACAGCCAGACAGTAATAATCTCCTGTATCTTCAGTCTGGACTCCACTGATGGTCAGAGTGAAATCAGTTCCATGATCGGCTCCATTTCCACTGAATCTTGATGGAGTTCCAGTATGAAGGGTTTTGATGCTGTGAACTAAAAGTTTAGGAGTTTCTCCAGGTTTCTGTAGGTACCAGGAGAAACAAGACTTACATGCACCATCTGACTGACGTCCAATGGAGCTGCTGGTTTTACAGGTCAGAGTGACTGTTTGTCCGTTCTGAACATGTTTCTCTGATGGAGTCTGAATTACAGTCACCTGTCCTGCAGAATCTGAAGAATAATTAAAATACATTAAACTTCTAAACTGAAAAAAAATATGTTGTTTTAGAAAACTGCTTTTAAAATAAGAAGCTATTTAAATAAAGCAATACCTTACCTTGAAAATACGTTCCTAAGATCAAGAGAAATAAGAATGTCATTGTAGTTGTTGTGTCTGTTATTATGATAAACAGTGTCAGTCATGAAGTGTTAAACTCACAGCACTATAAACTCTCTCAGAGCACTGAAGCATGTGCTGACGATGCAAAGTAACTCTCGCTATTTAAATCATTTACCTGAAGACTAGTTCACTCTCAAAGATTTTTAAAAGACAATTTCTCACGCCACAGTGTTTCATCTTCAGTCTTTACTGAGACACTGCAGATGAATCAATGTGTCATCATGTTACAATCTATAACTAAATTAAACTGACAGATTTATGAGGATTGGCAACAAATTCATCACTAATAGTGACTAAAATGTTAAAATTTAATTTGAAATCAAAGTAAAATAAGAGGGAGATTTAAATTGACAAGTTTCATGATGTCAATAAATCTCCACTGCTGGACAAAACACTTGATAAATGATCATAAAAACAACCCGTATGGACAAAAATGGCTATATTCTTCAATTCATTTAAGCTCTTTCTGTCACTGTTTGACATCCAATTTAGATTTCACAATTTGAAACATTCCTGAAACTTCAGCAGTATTAATATTATGTTTCGCTGTATCTATGAATATGTACTGCATTCAGTCCTTTATTTTTATATGTATGAACACAATCTAAAGTGATATGCTGAAGATAATTGATCATCAGCTATTTGTCAAATGCTCGTCTGCTGATGGTCAGATAAGTGTTCATTCACATTCTAGTGGAGCCCCCTTCTGTGTGTACAGAGAATAAACCACTCAACATCTTTCTAGAAATACTTCATTAATTTACAATATTAATGTATAGTTCTTTTATTTAACTGGGGTTTAGTTTCGTAAAAAAAAAAAAAAAAAAAACTATGAATGTGAAAGAAAACTCATTGAAAGAACTTTGGAAAGATCCTGGTGATTCTCTTGGAAAATATTTGAACTTTATTAGGCTGATAATAGACTTGATATTAAAGATCATCTGCTCACAACATAGATTCATACACAATCATAATGTTTGACTCTTTGGCAGTACTCTAACTTGATTTCCAGAGCTAAATGTTTAGATTTTAAGGTGTTTATTAAGGGTTTGGTGGATTTCGGTTCATTGTCAAAGGGAGTGTTCATGGAGATCAGGTAGATAACAATGATTTATTCAATTGTCCATTCGATGCTCCAACCGCATGCAATCTTGCTCACCTGACTTCCCCGCAGCCATTGTCACTCCTCCCTATCGCAGGCCAGAGATCAGTAGCCCTGCAGAACCAATGCAAACAGACTCTAATCGGCTATCTTCGGCTGAGCGGCGGAGGCGGCTTATGCAGGGGCTGTGCCTATATTGCGGAGCTAGTGGACACATGATCATGGCGTGTCCCCTTCGTCCTCCACAGCCAATGGTGAGTGCCATCCAACCTTCTCTTATGAAAATGAATCCTCTCTCCACATGCGCTCAACTTACTGCCTCCAATGTTACAATTCCAGTATCTGTCCTCCTTGACTCCGGCTCAGCGGGCAACTTCATTGCCGGAAGCCTCTGCCGCCAGCTCCGTCTCCCGACCTCAGCAACCGAAACCGTATACCAAGTCCAATCCATAACTGGAAAGCCGCTTAGCCGACACCACATCCGACACAGTGCGGGTCCAATTCAACTCCACATAGGCTAACTTCATCTAGAGACGTTACATCTTCTGGTTCTGGAGGGTTCCACTGTGGACATCATTCTCGGGCGTCCCTGGCTTGTGCAGCATGATCCCATCCTCTCCTGGAGAACTGGTGAAGTCCTAAAGTGGGGTGACAGCTGCTTCTCTCAATGTTTCCCGGATCTCCCTCAACCATCACCATCGCCCCCGGTCCCGTTGGCCATTAATTCCACCTCCATTGAGAGCCCCGTTGAGAAGAAGTCTGTCGAAATTCCATCATGTTACACCCCCTTTAGCGATGTCTTCTGCCCCAAGAGAGCTGCACAGCTACCACCACATCGGCCATGGGACTGTGCCATCGACCTCTTTCCGGGTGAGCCAGTGCCACGCGGGAAAATCTATCCACTGTCACTCCCCGAACAGAAGCCCATGGAGGAGTACATAGAGGAGGCTTTGAGGCAAGGTTACATCGTTCCTTCAACGTCCCCTGCTGCTTCCAGCTTCTTCTTCGTGGCTAAAAAGGACAGAGGCTTGAGACCGTGCATAGACTACAGAGCACTCAACAATATCACAGTGAAGTTCCGGTATCCTCTTCCCCTCGTCTCAGAAGCCCTGGAACATCTACGCGATGCCACCATCTTCACTAAGTTGGACCTCCACAGCGCGTATAACCTCATCCGCATTCGTCAAGGGGACGAGTGGAAGACTGCTTTCTTGACCCCAACTGGCCACTATGAATACAGGGTTATGCCGTATGGGCTAGTCAACGCTCCCTCGATCTTCCAAGACTTCATGCACGAGGTGCTCCAGGAGTTTCTCCACCGATTCGTTATAGTGTATATAGATGACATCCTCATCTACTCCCGGAGCCTGGCCGAACATCGCCACCACGTTGCGGAGGTCCTCAAGCAGTTACGGAAGTTTCACCTGTTTCTCAAAGCAGAGAAGTGTACATTTCACCAACCCACCATTCAATTCCTCGGATACATCATCGACAGTGGTGGCATTCGCATGGACGAGGGGAAGGTGGAAGCCATCTCATCCTGGCCCATTCCAACCACCATCAATGAGTTACAACGGTTCCTCGGATTCTCCAATTTTTACCGCCGGTTCATTCTAAATTACAGTACCATCACCAGTCCACTCACCAATCTTCTCAGAGGAAAGGCCAAGTCTCTCTCACACTCACACTCAAGACCAGTATATGTTACAGTCATCCTCCCATCAGCAGCATCTCTCAGCTGTATCAGTGCAGTCACTGTGACTCTGACTGATGGAGGTTTTTGTACGACTTTTTATCACTGTGTGAACACCCAGCTACCACTGATCTGGTGTAAACTCTGACAGTAATCTCCTGTATCTTCAGTCTGGACTCCTCTGATGGTCAGAGTGAAATCTCTTCCAGTATTTGCTGTTCCACTGCCACTGAATCTAGATGGAATTCCTGACTGGAGGCTGTTTATTTGATATATGAGGAGTTTAGGAGCTTCTCCAGGTTTCTGCTGATACCAGGCTAAGTGACTGTAGCATATCCCAATGTCAATCTGACACACTATTGTAGCTGTTTGACCATGTTGGACAGTTTTAACTTCAGGCTGAGTCAAAGTGACTCCTTTGGATTCTGAAGAAAATAAAATCAAAGTCAATTAGTGTTTAAAACTACATCATATATTTCTACAAGAACACCAATACCAGTGTCAAATTGTTTATGTCTTACCTTGAATAAGTACTGCAATGGTCCAGATGAGGATGATGATGTTGTTCATTGTTGTTGTTTTGTCTTGTGTGATGACAGGGGTGCCGCTACGGATTCTGGGCCCCCTGGACAGCATATTCACTCGGGCCCTCCTGCCCTCCTGAACCGGGGGGGGTTTCCCCTCCGTACAGATCACGTTCCGGCCTCAAATTTAGGCCCTGGCCTGAGACGCTCAGGCCCTAGCCCGGCACGTGTCCGACTGCTTAACAGAATTACTAGCCCAGAGCCCTGTCTTTTTTTCCCCTTCTCCCAAATCATATTATACTGTTTCAGCTATTAATTTTGTTCAGTTTTGTATGTAATGGCAAAGTGATAATATTTTGTTTCAGTTTTTTTATAAAGTTAATTTAGAAAAACGTTTGGAGCATTTTTTTTGTTCGTTAAATAAGTTTTTTCTTTCTTAAAGTAAGGACCAAGAGGCCAGCGGCAGACAGTGAGCTGATCATAGTCATGTTTGACCAATTTAGTCTTCTCAAATCCTCACAACTTGCCTAAAATAAAATCTATAGATATATCAATTGCATTTTGTTTTAATGGAAACAACTTACTCCGTAATTTTTGCTCATAAAGGTAAGAGTAATACATCATTCGGAACTGTAAAGGGTCTACTTTTATTTGTGTGCACTCACAATATCAACAAAACCTTTTATAAAATATATAAAATAATTTTATAAAATAAAGAAAACAATAATGCGCCGTCTCGTCTTGAACAGGAGCGCTTCACAAAAATGAACCGAAAGATAGCGAATACATGCCTCACAGACATGATAAATATATCTATAGAAAGCTTTAAATTACTACTTAACGAAATAAATCAAATCGAAAATAAAAACTCTTTCATTATAATCCGTGACGATGCACTTCTCTCTAAAGGCGCGTCTAATGAGGACAGGGGCGGCGACAGAGAATTTTGAATGCAGGTGCTGAGGGGGTGCTAGATCAATGACAGGGGGAGTCGGGCAATTAATAGTAAATATGACCAAAACAGGTTGCTATTATTATTATTATTTTATATGAATAATAAAATCACTGTATAGGCGCATTTAAAATGTTTATGAGGAATGTGGGAGTATTATCGCGCTTAGCCTGCATGGGGGCGCGCACGCAATTATTTTTATTTATTATTTTTTTTCTGCGGAAAGAGCTTATACTCCCGTCATTTTTGGATGTGCTTTCTGTCGTCTCATGCAGTCTCCATGAATGGAGCGCGTCACAACAATGAACCAGCTCACAGAGATAATAAATAAATCTGCAGAAAGCTTGAAAACCAATAAAATAATAATAATAATAATAATCTTCTCTGATTATGTAGTCTGTATAGGTGCATTTCTCCATTAAAGGCACATCCACTGTGGAGATGGCGAGTCTGAGAAAGCACTAGTTTATTAATAAATTATTAAAATTTTCTTCTTTTTCTCCGATGCATTCATAATCATTACTTTAGCCGGTGCTTTGCGGCAAGCTTTATGCATGCGTTTGAGCGTGGAATAATACGCTTAAATGTCTAAATAATAGGCATTAATAATAACCTAATTGGTTATTATACTATCAATTTAATATAAACGTGCGAATAGTTGACTAGAAAAATCTTTAGTCGGGGCAGGCCAACAGTACTTGGCACAAGGAACCGACACTGACACAGAAAACACTAGTTTATTAGTAAATAATTCAAATATCTCTTTACTATTTCCCCCTGACACATTCATGGTAATTACTTTTGTTGGGCTTTATGGCAAGCTTTATTGCGTGTATTTGAACGCAGAACTCTTCAGCTGCGCTGACGGCTCTCTGCTGCTGCGGGACACTAAACACCGTCGAGCCGCTCTTGACAGTCGCGGCAGCACGGTCTCCTGTTGTTTCCACCAGCGCGGCAATTTTTTCATCACTAATTGATGGATGTCTAAAATATAAAAATAAGGAGAAACCTAAAACAGGCCCGAGGCCTGACCCGCGTCTGAACTATGACGTGAAAATTGGCCCAATCGAAGTCTGGCCCTAGATGCATAAAAAAGTCGGGTCTGAAATGCAGGGCTCTAGCATTCCCCTAAGTAGAAATCACATTTCCCCCTCGGGGGCCCCCTCCCATCGTCGGGCCCTTAGAATCGTCCTAACTCCCCCCCCCCCCCCCCTTATGGCGGCCCTGTGTGATGATGAAGATTGTGTTCTGTTCTGCTCTCAGTCATGAAGTGTTAAACTCACAGCACTATAAACACTCTCAGAGCACTGAAGCATGTGCTGACGATGAAAAGAAGTGGGCAAGATTTACACGCTTTTGCTGCTACCTATTTAAATGAGCTTCTGATTAAATGAAGAATTTTCATTTTTGTGTGAACTATTGCTTTTTAATGTAAACATACAATAAACCATATAGGCATATGACTGTAAACAAAAGGTGATGTATATGTATATCAGTAAGTTGAATTTTCATTCATATTATGTGTTCAGTAATTTAAACCAGCTTTAAAAACAACTACTTTCAGACTCACCTTTCAGAACATGCATGTAATGAATCAGTTGTGATTAACTACACTGTAAAATCATACAGCTGTTTTAACAAACACTTTTTTAGTTACTTAATGTCTTAACGGTAAAATCTAGTAATCTGTACTAGTATACACATACTATTCCTTGCTTACTCAGAAAACCCAATTTATGATTAATTGATTGGCTAGAATGTCGTTTTGTCCAGGTAAAAAATAGTTTTTGAGGTCAGGCTATTCTTAATAGACTTTTCACTCATTTCCTCTATGTCTGCAGTTATCTTTCTCTAGTTGCATTTACTCATTTCTCAAAGTCATCTTGAAAGTTGAATTGTCAATAAAACTGAAGAATTTGAGAGAACATCACATAAGCTGACTTCATAAATTGTTGTTGATTTTCCTAAAATGATTTTGTCTGAACTTGTTTTCACATTTTATATTTATTCATGTTTTCATAGTCATGCAGTGTATATTTTGGTGCAGTGATGTAACTCAGCAGAGAGAGAGCACTAGTGCAGTATGTCTGGATTATGCTGTTGTGTTTCTATATAAAGCATTTCATCACTCAGTGTGTTTGTAGTTTGTTCATATGAGCTGCATGTTTTCATTTTAATATTGATTCTTCAGAATTGTGTAGTTTTGTCTTGTTTCCTGCAGAGGGAGCTGGAGGCATAAATCAATGTGCTTAAACATGACCAGGAAATGACTTTAAACAAACCTGTGAAACTGCTGTTAAAAACAAGCCAGATGAGTCCACGCATAATTATACAATACCTACATATTATTATAAATTATATATTTTTACAGATGGAGGAGTTTGAGACACTTAATCAATTCCTGAAGGAGGATGAGGAGCAGAAGAGAGTCAAAATTCCGCAGAACACCATCCTTAGTGATGACTGACAAACAAAGAAGAAAAAGAGGGAGAAAACCCAGAGGGAGAAGAAGACGAGACGAGACAAGAGTCTCCTTTGACCAGGTGACTAAATGAAAGTAAAAGAAAGGATAATATGTTGAGAGTTTAAATCTATGCCTGGACTTTGAAGTGGCAGTATGTGGTAAGTTCAGAACTTGTTCTTTATGTAACCACATAGATATGTAAAAATAAGTTAGTGATGGTAATTTTGATGGTAAGTTATTGTGAATTTAAAGATATTTTGTTGCCAGAATAATTTTTTACTTTTAAACTGTACTAATTATATTATATAATTATCAGACAATATCAATAAAACAATGATTTGATTTGATGTTGATTTTCTTGCACAAATGCCAGAATATGAGATGCTTGTTAATAGTCATGATGTCCCCTTAAAAAAAATATCTGCAGTTTTTACCTTTGTTTTAGTTTACATTATAAAATGTAGTGCTGAGTTCTGCACTTCTTTTCAGGTACGACATTATTACTAAACCTACTACTTTTCTACTGCAGCCTGCAGGTAAATTTCCATAATTATACTGTAACAAACATTAATGAATAACAGTGATAAATGATTATGTACCTTAATATAATAAAACCTGAAAAATAGCTCAAGATATTTGATATGCACCATTACAGTATTTTTATTGTACTGTGACAGTATGTTAAAAGATCCTGGAAAATTCATGTCATGACCATTTTAAATGTTGATTTTTAATGCTATTATAATCTATTTTTTTATTTCACAAATTACACTAATTAAATAAAATGTCCTACTAAATAGTATTATTTAAAAAAATATTTGTACTAATGATTACATACTGTATATTCTGTGGATACACACTGCAAAAGATGTATGGCAATTCCTCGCACAAGCTGATCTTGAGTTACCTTTGAGTTTGAGTTTACCAGGAGCAATGGGCTTTTTTTAGTTAGTTATATTTGTGCAGTCCCAGAATTCACTGAATTGAGTTGATTTGAGTAAAAACTCAATGTGCAGTATGGTATAATTTGTACTACACAAAACTGCACATTTTACTTAACAGGTGAGAAAGTAGCTGACAATAGTCTGCATTTAACTGTGTATCTGTCTATTTAAATTTTTTATATTGAATTTTGAAATCAGTGAGGAATATGTTTACCTTTTTAATCACGTTGCTTTAAAGGAGCAATATAGAAGATCTTCCATCTGCCGTGAGACTGTTTAATCAAATGTGACCATTTTTTGTTTTATATATTATTTAGAGTAGGAGGGAAGTGCTTCCAAAATGAGTTCCCATGAGAAAAGAGAGAATGAAGTTACCTCTAGTGACTCCAGGTATGACCAGTGGCGCCAAGTACACCCGGCTGTATGGGATTACCTTTGTGCCGATTAAAATGAATGTAATTTTTCAAGAAACGTATGAAAATATAAATTGAAACGGAATAAAATGTCTTTGAAACTGAAAAAATAAATAATTGCATGCAAAATGTTTGACTTCGTTTTTAAGTCATTGTGGATTAGAAAATGCATTCCGAGCGGAGCACGCCCCCGAGCTGTCAATCATTACATCGAGGCGGGGCTCGGCAACGCGACGCACAATAGGTCAATATTCACCATTAACCAAACGCTTTTCACCTGCCTGAACATCCCTGCCCGTTTACGCTCAGATTGATGCACATAAGCAAACAGACAGTGCTATTCTACACTTATTTACTACCTTACCTTATATTTTATTACTCTTTTATTTTTAATCCGTAAAATAGCGCGTGTTCTGTGGCACCTGAACAGGGATGTGCAGAGAGTTCCTCAGGGACAGGGGCTCAAATGTAAAAAAAAAGGGGGCAATGTGAAAGAAATAAATTATATATATATATATATATATATATATATATATATATATATATATATATATATATATATATATATATATAGGTAACTAATCGCTCAAAAGTCGGAAAATTCCTGTTTATTTTTACATAGGCTATATGTCAATCTGAGGCGTTTCTATGGGTTGCGTATGCTTTGCTTGACTGACTGATGTTCCAGTCTGTTCAGAAACCATAAATCATAGCTAATCATAGCCTTATTTTTCAATGAAAAATGCTTACAAAGATGATCCCTGGTGCTAGCTGGCTACGTAATGTGACATTAAACAGTTCTCATTACTGCTAGCTGTCTTGGTATAATAAAACTAACAGAAATAGTCAAAAACTTACCTTACATGAAGAAATCCACGCGCGAGTAGTAAAAAATTATGGACGTGTTGTTCAGCGTGAAAAAAATGACGCAATATCGATGTGCGCATGCGCTGTAAGCCATGGTAGGACAATCTGACGGGTAGGATAAAATGTCAGGACACCGGCCGTCAGTCAGAAAAAAAAGGCCCCAACTCCCAACATGAGAAACGACACGATGAATAATGTTAGTTTGCTGTTAACAAGTAAAAACATCTTAAAATATCTCCGTTTTGCATAAAACAGAAACAGAAATAATATACTAACCTTTTTGTCCAGATAACAGTGCAAGGAGTCTCTTTTGTCCTTTTACTGCTTCTTCCACCAAACAGCAAACAAAATAAATCTCCCTTGCCATTGGTCAGTTTTTCGCGGGCACGTTCACTACTGTAAATTTACAGTAGTTTACTGTAGTGACCATATATTTTCCCAGAATCCTTTGCAGTTTACAGTAAAATACTGTATATACATTTTACAGTATCTTACTGTACATATTACAGTAAAATACTGTTCAAATTACAAAAATCGGTTACACTGCAGAGAAGGTCTCTTTTACTCATTAAAAGTGCTCATGTACCTATTCCACAGATGTACAGCTCCGATTGATTTAATATTCAATAGTTATGCAGGTCTATAGGAATGATCAAGTGTTAATAACTGAATCTAAATTCACCCCATACACAGATTAGAACACGCACACACAATGAGGATGTGGATACAGAAATAATTGGATTTTTAATATCTGATGTCACGTGGACACTTATATCCTATAAGATAGGAACATTTAAAAATTTTAAGAGAATCAATATAGGCTCAAGTATTTTATTAAGATTTAAACAAGGAAACATTGAGCTTGCCATGAAAACATTTATTAGCACTTTATAACCTACAAGTTTGTGACGCATTGAGCAACGTAACTCATCTCTTTAAACAACAATAAAAACCGGTTGTGCTTTAAAACGTTTGTCCATTTCTAAGATACATATAAATTATCGTCATTTGCGTATAAAATGACAATTTAGTGCTGATCCGCGGCCTGCCGATCCTCAAGGAAATATGAATGAAGAGCTATTCAGCCTGAAGAACCGTGACAATGACTTCATCTGACTAAAATTACCATGTTACTAAACAGATAATAATTAAGATAGGCCTATGATACTAGAGTTAGCACATAATATTTCTGTAATATGGCCAAATCAATTACAAAATCGTACACAAAGGAATGCGCATGCTCGGGTCTACACCAATAAGATTTGCCGTGTTATAAACATAGACTGTAAAAAAAACTGAAGTTGATTGGGAGAAAAAAGTGCGCATGCGTGTCATGTGCCTGTCTGTCAATGGGAGGAAGCCACGCCCTATTTTGGAGCTCCCACCCCGTTTCGGAGTTCCCGCCCCCATTTGGAGATCTCCGATCTGCAGTTATACATACTTGCAGAGAAGCACCTAAGCAATGTAACCTTGTAAAAAAAAAACAACAAAAAAAAAATAAAAATAAAATAAAAAGGCTACAATTTTGCATATTTTATAAAAGTGTGCTTCGAAAATAATAGTCTCCTTTAAAAAGATTACTTTTATAGAAGTGAATTGAATGTAATGATTTTGGACATTTAACTGCATTTTACTTGCTATAAAATGAAAGTGTATTATAGTTTAAATTGATATTAAATGCAATTAGCTTAATTTCAGAGTGCTTTTTGACCACTTATGTAGGACTAAAGTACATATTTACTGTATATGGAATTTCATAATTGTCTATAAGGTGGAAAAACTGCTGAATGTACATTTAAGGTAAACTAAAATATACTTTAACACTATTTTTTTGTCTTGTATTTAAAAAAAATATTTGTAAGTAATGATAAAGTTTACATTTATATTAACTTCAAATGTAACGTTACAGTTAAAATGATGATAAATTAATTTACAATTAATTTTAAAACGTACTTTAAAGCAACTTTTTTTTATTTGACAATATTCATTCATTCATTCAAAAACAGGTACAGTTCAGTATAATTCCGCCATGATTCCAGCTCGAAGGGAGCCTATATGTTCCATTCAAAGGGCATGTTTAAGTGTGCGAGACGTGAATTGAAATAAATAGTATTTATTTACAGAGGTGTATCAGGCTGTCACACTCCTCTAGTAAGTTTCCTCTCTGTGTGAAGACGATAGGCCGTAGAATAGCACAAATCCATAAACGAATGTTCTGAAGTGAAGTAAACCTCACAGGGAGCAGTGAACACATGGAGCTCTCTTCTAACGACCGTCTGAATCAGCTGTGTTATATAAGAGACATGCTCAAGACTCAAGACCTGAGAACCACTGAGATAGAATACAATAATCAAGTGAACCGGATTCAGTTTCGATGAGGAAGCTGCACGTAAAGCTAGTGAAGAGGAGGAGCCATCAGTCACTCAAATCAGCTCTTCTCACATTCTGTGTCTTTCGCGGTTCAGAAGGGATAAAGTAAGTAGCCTACCGTAAGTTATAATGCATTTTGATTTTTTTTGTCATTCATGTCATGTGCATATTATAGCCTACAATAAACATAATTCCTTTACTTCTGTTATAATAATTAGGCTATAGCTATAATTATTAGTGCTTGGTAATTAGTAATTAAAAAATATATCCGTGATGTCTGTTTTGACTAGAAGTTTCAGATTTCCAGTGTTTTGCAGTGTTTGTTTGTTGGGTTCTACAGAAGTGCGAGTAGTATAGCAGTTCTGAGCTTATAAACACAGTATCACAAAGAGTACATGTGAAGGATTACATGTCAAAGTCAACAGAGAAGACGATTACTTCGTATGAAATGTTTAGGTAGAAAGCTGGATATGTTTTTTAGCTGATAATGTGTTGTAAACGCTGCGTTTACATTTCCTGTGTATGGTTTCACCATATCAAGCTTCACCTGATTGTGAAAGTAACTGCTAAATGGACTTATTCCCGAGAGACGAGGAAGTCTCGAGTTAACCCTTAAGACCCCGCGGGTGTCACAAACACTGGTGATTATCTGGAAAGGTCTTGTTAAAGCATTAAGTCCCTAAGTGACATATAATGAACACCCAGGTTCAGTCATGTGACAATGTGTGCAGTTTTTGTTGCCATGGCAACATTTCCAAAACGGTGTTCTTTGCAGTGTGAATACTCATTTCAAAGCATATTTTAACAAATCTATGTGCATGTTTAACATGTTGACCTCAAGTGTGAGGTAGTTATTTATTTTTATTCAGTTCGCACATTTTCGAGTTGTGAAAAAAATATCTAAAAATTAATTTCTGGTTAAACCATATACCATGAAAAGGTAGAATTTATGTTACAAAAGAGTTGTTGTGCAGTTTAATGGTCACAGTTATGTGGTTTTGAAATATGTTGTGGCAAAGCAAATAAAATGCAAAAACTGTATTACTTCTGAAAAAGGTTTTTGTTTTATCTGCCCAGAAAAGTAATAATTTTGAGATATGCTGTGGAAAACCAAATAAACAGAAAAAAGAACTGTTATTTAGCAAATAAATAAATATAATGTATTTTTTTTCAATTGAGAAATAAATGCCCAATGTAACATGAAAAATGTATCATAAACGCCCAATGTCTATATGTGACCCTGGACCACAAAACCAGTCTTAAGGGTAAATTTTTCGAAATTGAGATGTATACATCATCTGAAAGCTGAATAAACAAGATTTCCATTGATGTATGGTTTGTTATGATAGGACAATATTTGGCTGAGATACAACTATTTGAAAATCTGGAATCTGAGGGTGCAAAAAAATCTAAATATTGAGAAAATCACCTTTAAATTTGTCCAAATGAAGTTCTTAGCAATGCATATTACTAATCAAAAATGAAGTTTTGATATATTAACGGTAATAAATTTACAAAATATCTTCAAGGAACATGATCTTTACTTACTATCCTAATGATTTTTGGCATAAAAGAAAAATGGATAATTTTGACCCACACAATGTATTTTTGGCTATTGCTACAAATATACCCCAGCAACTTAAGACTGGTTTTGTGCTCCAGGGTCACATATATTTGTAACATTACAGATCTTTCACAAGGAGGGGTTGTAGTGTTCCTGTGGCTCAGTGGTAGAGCATAGCATTAGCAGCGCAAAAGGTTGTGGGTTCAATTCCCAGGGAACACACATACTGATAAAACATGTATAGTCTGAATGCACTGTAAGTCGCTTTGGATAAAAGCGTCTGCTAAATGCATAAATGTATTTCAAAAACAACTGCAGAAGCATGTTATAAGTGGTCCATTTGGTTTGTTTTATATGCCCCATAATTTTCCTATAAGGAGAAATTGGTCCGGGTTCTTATGGGTTAACATGCCGCATTGAATTGAATTTCAATAATAGCTGATTGTATTTTCTACGTATTTTTTTGTGGTAGGACTATTTCATTAGAAACATTATTAATGCAATTTTAAATCATGTTCTAGAACTTTGTTTTTAACATGAATGAGGAAATTCTGTGTTTTGATTTGATGGCGCAACTTTCACTTCCCCTTGTAGCTTATTATAGGCTGCATTTGTGTGAGGAATAGATGAAATTTAAAACTTTAAAAATTTTCGACATGAATTATTGCCAGCATTTCAGCTGAAGAGTATTTCCATGATTGCATTTGTAAGTTTCCTTTCTTCATTAAAAAAAAAATCACATAAATCAGAAGGCATGAAATGTAGGTACAACTATGTATTTTTGTTTTTTTTTAATTGAAAGCTGTTATGATACCATATAATATAAAACAGAGTACAAACTTTGCACCCTGCTTTGAACCTATGTTAGCCATATGATGTTATCCTGTGAAAAAATAGCTAATATTTAATCATGGGTCCAGGTTTTCTGTTTTGCTTTTAAAAACCCTCATATTTTGTAACATTTATATTGCACTTTCATGCTTACTGTTTTAAAGCAGCATTATAATAACTTTATTAAAATGTGCTAAATTGAAAGGAGCATTTTTCTTTAATGTAAGTTGGGGAGAGTTGTCACATTAGTTTTTATAATTTTAATACATTTATTTTAGTTTATATGACTGATGTTGATATTTTTGTATGTTACAGTTTTGCATACATTTTTTTCTGGTTAAATTTTGCTAAATGTTATTTTTCAAAATTAGATATTTTTTGAACAGCATCAGGAGAACATGAAGCTTCAGTCATTTAAGATACTTAATCTGAGAAATATTAGTTTTTTAATTGTTTTTATTTCCAGCTGCAATGGACATCATAGAACCAATCCTAGCCATCGCAGAAAAGCTGTACAGCCTGTGTGAGGAGGTGAAGGCCAACAAGAAGCGCTGCAGGCGTCTGGCTCACCGCGTGTTCACTCTGGCTGGGCTGGTGAGGGCCGTGAAGGTTCATGGCTTTGGGACTGAACCCGAACAGGTTAGAAGTGGTCTTGAAAATCTTAAACTCACTCTGGAGTCAGCAGAGAAGGTAGTGAAGAAATACACTTCCTTCAGCTATTTGAAACGCGTCGCCAAAGCGTTTGACCTCGGCGAGGAGTTCAGCTTCTTAAATGAGAGGCTGAATGATGCAGCTCAGGTGCTTTCTCTAGCGCTTCAGGTCGAGCACAGAGCAAGTATAGAGAAAGTGTTTCAGGAAGCAACAAGGCAGCGGGAAGATGAAGAGGACAGGCAGAGTGACTCTCTGGAACTTCGGGAATGTAAGTTGTATGAATTTGAAGTGGAATACAATGGCTATTTCTGGGATACAACTGGAACCTTTAAACCTGGGCTGTCCAAACCTGTTCCCGGAGGGCCACTGTCCAGTTTAGCTCCAACCCTAATTACACACACCTGACTCAGATAAACAAAGTCTTCAGACTCACTAGAAATGTCAGCTAAACCCTGCAGGATGTTGGCCCTCCAGAAGCAGGATTGAACATCCCTGCTTTAATCTGTGTATTATACATTTGTCTCCTATAGTGCTCCAGTCTTTAGCCCAGGAGAGCAAAGGAACGAGCACGATGGTTGATGCCGTACAGAAGACAGTTGACCAAACTCAAAGAGATGTGCAGGACATTAAAGAGATCCTGGACTCATGTAAGTACGGATATGTGGGTCAATGACATTTATGCATTTAGCAGACACTTTTATCCAAAGCGACTTACAGTGCATTCAGGCTATACATTTTTTTTATCAGTATGTGTGTTCCCTGGGAATTGAACCCACAACCTTTTGCGCTGCTAACGCAATGCTCTACCACTGAGCCACAGGTACACGAGACATGACACAGGTGTCATTTCTCAAAGACAAATAAGAGTGTCCATAAAGAAAAATATTTTTAGAAAATGATTTTAAAAATGCTTTAAAAACACTACAACACATGCCAAGTTATTAAAAATACAGTTTGTATTCATGTTGGTTTCATATGGTTGGAAAAAAAATGGTGAAAAAACCTTGAAAGTTTAAATGCATTGGTGTTATTTACTTTAAATGAATGTCATGTGGTGTAACCATCAAGTAAAAAGTATTAACATATTTTCTTAACTCTTGAATACATGTGAGTGCACATATCTTAATCATTATAGTCCTGCAACTTGAAAAATAAATGAATTAGAATAATTTGCTGATTCACAAAAATGGCCTAAAAAGCCTAATGCATGATTCCAAAAATAGTGCATTTTTGGAATCGGTACTCCAAATTTTGTAAGAAACATTTTTGCAAATATGATGGAGGGTGGTGTTAATATATGTTTAATTATAAATTAGTTAATATATTTGTATATTATTATTGTTGTTGTTGTTTTTATTTTTCAAATGTTATGAATTAATAAGTTTTATTATTACTTATTTATTCATAAATATCAATCCGTTTTTTGGGGAGTTACACCGCATGACATTTTGCAACCTGACCTAACCTTCTGTCATAAACTACTAGTAAGTGCCCTTACCTCGACCTGTAAATGTTTTAACTGAGATTCCCTTTCGAGGGAACTTCGAACTGCGTCCTCTAGGGGTCGCTATGGGGAACGTCGTCAGCGTGACCCGTGTCTGAAGCATACATACAAAAACACCACTTGTTGGCCGGCGACAGCCTATGACGTCACTACCGGCGCGACCACAGTATAAAGGGGCGCCGGGAAAATACGTCATCCTCTTCTTCGTCTTCAATGACTGTTTTGTTTGAAGTGTACAATCTACTATGGAAAAGGTAAAAACGATTTTTTTACTGTTACTATGGCGAGCACTAGCAAGGCGTTTAAGAGATGTGTACATCCTTGTTATTTGACACACATGATCTTTGCGTCTTTTGTTCGGGCTAGGAGCACGCACGCGATGTTCTCGAGGGAGCGATATGCGTGCACTGTGAGTTTTTCTCGATGAGAAAGCTCTGCTTTCGTCTGTCTCTCGTTTCGAGGAAGGAGGGGCAGCCGTCTGCTTCCCACGGTTCAGGACCCACTGTTGCCGAGGCACGGAGGGAAATGATGTCATGGGGCTCGCAGGCGGAGCTGGCCGATGAGTTAGAGAGGGGGTTTCCCTCTCGCGCTCATCGGCCGCGAACGAGGGCGAGCGGCTGGATGATGATGATGCAATCTCGCTGACAATATTTGATCCAGCTGCTAGTGCTCTGCTGGGTTATGCCCAGGAAGAGCAAGAGATGTCTAGGGCGAAGAAGCTGAGGCTGAGCCTGCTCAATCCTCCTGCCCTGCGTATGATGAGTTGTTGGAGGTTATGGAACGCGCCACGGCGAGGCTTTACTTGCCGTGGAAGCGGGCCAAGATGGCGCCGGGGGGCAAAAGAAATAAATAAATAAATACATTTTTAAACCCGTTTTCCTCTCACATCCATAGGTGTCAGCATACCAGTTATGCTGACATTAAGGGGATGCGTGGAAACGGCTATGAGGGATGTCCCCTGTGGAAGAGACGCTAGCCAGCTATCTCTCTGTGGGCGAGACATCCTCTCTCCAGGCTCCCTCCTTGCCATCTAAGCCCCTTCAAAAATACGCAGCAGCAGTTCAGGTGATGTGGTGCTTCAGGCATACCAGGCTGATCTGCTGAAAGACCTGGATAAGTGTCAGGGCTTGTCACCTGATGAAGGTCCAGGTCTGAGCCCGAACAATACAGGGGTCCTGGCCCATCTCCATCTGGGGACAGAGATGGGCACAGAAGGCTATTGTCGCGGCTCGTGCCCCTCCCTTGCCTGCGGGTAGGGCTAGATGGAGGCGCGGGTAAAAGAGAGGTAGGCAAGACCTGAGAAGGAGGTGATCCAGACAAAGCGTTCGCAACGCTCTCGTCCGGACCAAGGTGAGTGAAACATCTACTCCTTTCCCTCAGGGGGGGCACTGTCATCGGCCCTCATCTTCCCCTCTCTAAATTCCCCTGCAACCATCTCATGTGCAGGAACCATGGAAATGGGTGAGTACGATCCAGTTCTACGGAAAAACTGGTATTGTGTAACCATTCTTTGCAGTATTTCTGGAAAACCTGTCGGTTTTTGTTTCGACTCAGTGCAGTGATGACCTCACTCGTCGATACTAGATCCAGGTTGGGATGAGACCCCTGGATCGTATGGCCCAGTCGTAGGTCTCTGTGGAGCCTCCTTGGTCAGCAGGTCCCCAGCACTGCAATTCCAGGACCTGCGGGTCTTTTTAAAATATAATTCTGGACAGGGGACACTGCCTTTTGAGGAAGGTGCATGGCTATCTGAGGATATCTATATACTAGCTAAGGGACTGCTCCCCTCTCGGGGGTTTTAAGTAGCATCTCCCTGAGCCCTTGCCTAGAGTGTTCTCCTGCTAGGATTGTGGCTACTGGAGGGCTACTGAGGTTTCAGGTAGTGGCTAAAGAATTGCTCCCCTCACCATAGAGGGTCACCTATGAGCATGCCGCTCCCTTCTGAGCGATTGAGTTCCCTCATGCTGAGAGTTAAGTTCTCCGCTCCCCAGAGCTCTGACAGCATATGGTAAGTGTGCACGTTAAGTCTCTGTGCACTTTTCTAAAACCCACGTTGTGGTAAGATCGCACATCAAGTGTTTTGCGTTCTTTTCTAAAAACCCTGTACGGTAGGAGTTACGAGCTGCGGCTTCGTGCCCTTTCTTTGAGTTGGTCAGGCCCCGGTTTTCACCTTGGGCCCCACTCTACCTATGTATAGAGCATAAAGCCCCTCATCGTAGAGGGTCGTTTATGAGCACACTGCTCCCTGTCGAGCGCTGTGATTTCAGCGACCTCAGGTAGGTTGCACTCCTTGTCGGTCGAGCTAGCATTGCTCCCCTCACCATAGAGGGTCACCTATGAGCATGCTGCTCCCTTCTGAGCGTCTGAGTCTCTCATGCGGAGAGTTGAGTTCTCCGCTCTCCGGAGCTGTCACAGCAGCCTTAGGCTCTCCTGGTTGGTCGAGCTAGCATTGCTCCCCTCACCATAGAGGGTCACCTATGAGCATGCCGCTCCCTTCTGAGCGGTTGAGTTCCCTCTAATGCTGAGAGTGGAGCTCTCCGCTGCCCGGAGCTCTGTGATTTAGACGTTGCTCTCCCGGTACGGTCGAGCTAGCATTGTTCCCCTCACCATAGAGGGTCACCTATGAACATGCCGCTCCCTTCCAAGGGCTGGGTTTCAGCAGCCTCAGGTGCTCTCCGGGTCGGTCGAGCCAGTATTGCTCCCCTCATCGAGAGGGTCACCTATGAGCACTCTGCTCCCTTCCGACGGTTGTGATGCAGCGGCCTCAGGTTGATAGGCCTCTCTCTGCCTCCCTGTTAGGTTGCTCTCCTTGTCGGTCGAGCACTCCCTTCTGAGCGTCTGAGTTCCCTGTAATATTAGAGTGGGTTCTCCGCTCTCCAGTGCGGTCACAGCAGCCTCACTCTTGGCTGGTCGAGCTAGTATTGCTCCCCTCACTATAGAGGGTCACCTATGAGCATGCCGCTCCCTTCTGAGCTGTCACAGTAGCCTCAGGTTGTTAGGCTTCTTTATGTCTCCCTGCTAGGTTGCTCTCCTATGGTCGAGCTAGCATTGCTCCCCTCACTATAGAGGGTCACCTTTGAGCATGCCGCTCCCTTCCGAGCGTCTGATTTCCCTCTCATTCTGAGAGTTGGGTCCTCCGCTTCCCAGAGCTCTGTGATTTGGAGGTGCTCTCCTTATCGTCGAGCTAGCATCGCTCCCCTCACCATAGAGGGTCACCTATGAGCAACGCTATTCCCTTCCAAGCACTGTGACTCCGCTCTCCAGATCTGTCAGTCAGCAGCTTCAGGTTGTTAGGCCTCTTTAGGCCTCCCTGTTAAGTTGCTCACTTTGCGGCTCCCTAGAACAGTTTAAATCCATGTTATGGTAAGTGCGCACGCTAAGTCTCTGTGCACTTTCTAAAAATCCACGTTGTGGTAAGATCGCACATCAAGTGTTTTGCGTTCTTTCTAAAATCCTGTACGGTAAGGGTTACGTGCTGCAGCTTCGTGCCTTTCTTTGAGTTGGTCAGGCCCCGGTTTCGCCTTGGGCCCCACTCTACCTATTTCGCCCAATGCTCTGGGCTTGAAAGACAAATTAGATCACAAGCGCTGTGATTCAGCGACCTCAGGTTGCTAGGCCTCTCTCTGCCTCCCTGTTAGGTTGCTCTCCTGGTTGGTCGAGCTAGCATTGCTCCCCTCTCTTAGAAGGTCACCTATGAGCATGCCGCTCCCTTCTGAGCGCCTGAGTTCTCTCTCATGCTGAGAGTTGAGTTCCCCGCTCTCCGGAGCTGTCACAGTAGCCTCATGCTCTCCTGGTTGGTCGAGCTAGCATTGCTCCCCTCACCATAGAGGGTCACCTATGAGCATGCCGCTCCCTTCTGAGCGCCTGAGTTCCTTCTCATGCTGAGAGTTGAGTTCTCCGCTCTCCAGAGCTGTCACAGCAGTTTAAATCCATGTTATGGTAAGTGTGCACGCTAGGTCTCTGTGCACTTTCTAAAAATCCACGTTGTGGTAAGATCGCACATCAAGTGTTTTGCGATCTTTCTAAAAACCTGTACGGTAAGGGTTACGCGCTGCGGCTTCGTGCCTTTCTTTGAGTTGGTCAGGCCCCGGTTTCGCCTTGGGCCCCACTCTACCTATTTCGCCCAATACTCTGGGCTTGAAAGACAAATTAGATCAAGCGCTGTGATTCAGCGACCTCAGGTTGCTAGGCCTCTCTCTGCCTCCCTGTTAGGTTGCTCTCCTTGTCGGTCGAGCTAGCATTGCTCCCCTCACCATAGAGGGTCACCTATGAGCATGCCGCTCCCTTCTGAGCGTCTGAGTTCCCTCTCATGCTGAGAGTTGAGTTCTCCGCTCTCCAGAGCTGTTACAGCAGCCTTATGCTCTCCTGGTTGGTCGAGCTAGCATTGCTCCCCTCTCTGTAGAGGGTCACATATGAGCATGCCACTCCCTTCTGAAGCGTCTGAATTCCCTCTCATGCTGAGAGTTAGGTTCTCCGCTCCCCAGAGCTCGGAATCAGCAAACTTCAGGTTGTTAGGCCTCTCTTGGCCTCCCTGTTAAGCTGCTCGCTGTGTAATGACAGCCTCTGTGATTCCCTAGAACGGAAAGGAAATCCATGTTATGTAAGTGCGCACGTTAGTCTCTGGGCACTTTTCTAAAAATCCACATTGTGGTAAGATCGCACATCAAGTGGTTTTGCGGTCTTTCTAAAAATCCTGTATGGTAGGGATTACACGCTGCGGCTTCATGCCCTTTCTTTGAGTTGGCAGGCCCCGGTTTCGCCTTGGGCCCACTCTACCTATGTATCATAGTGATACTGACTTGAACAGGGTGTTGCTACCAAGGGTCTGTTGAGACAGTTCACTCATTGAGCTCTTCAGAGCAAGCGGTAGCCCCTGAGTGACAGGCCAGGACCTAGCTACTATTCTAGGCACTTGGCCGTATCCCCTTAAAGGAATCTTTCTTATGATTCTAAGCCCTCGAGCTCTACCCTGGGTCCGGGAGTCCCGGCCCTTAACAGGTAAGTTTCAGGGTATGCAGCTCGGGTCTTTGGCCGTAGGGGATAATGTCACTGACAGCCGTCTAACCGTCCCAGGGGCAACTCCCGTAGCTGGGTAGAGTTGGTACTTAGTGCTCGCCTTGTGTGCTTGGCTTGCACTCCCCTCAGCATGGTGGCGTGGGTATTCCGTTCCCCATAGCGACCCCTAGAGGACGCAGTTCGAAGTTCCCTCGAAAGGGAACGTCTCAGGTTACGTATGTAACCATGGTTCCCTGAGAGTAGGGAACGAGACACTGCGTCCTCTAGGCGTGGTGCCATGCTTCGGACGCAAGCTTCAGACGAAGAAGTGGATGACGTATTTTCCCGGCGCCCCTTTATACTGTGGTCGCGCCGGTAGTGACGTCATAGGCTGTCGCCGGCCAACAAGTGGTGTTTTTGTATGTATGCTTCAGACACGGGTCACGCTGACGACGTTCCCCATAGCGACCCCTAGAGGACGCAGTGTCTCGTTCCCTACTCTCAGGGAACCATGGTTACATACGTAACCTGAGACGTTTTATTTTATTTTTATGCGTTTTACAGTATGTATAATGTTTGTATGTTTCTCAGTAGATATTAATTCTCCTGCCAGGCTGTTATTGAAAATAAGAATTTGTTCTTAATTAACTTGCCTGGTTAAATAAAGGTTAAATAAAAAATAAAATAAAATAAAATGTCAACATATCTGATGTTAAGCAGGCTAATTGGCCCTGACACACATTCATGAGGGTCTACATGGGTCTTTCTGATATAATTTCCTATTTTGTTACTTTTCTACATATATATAATTTTTTTTTTTTTTTATTTTTTTTTTTTGCACCACATGACTTTGATTTGGAAGTCAAAGGTTTTAAATAGTAAATAAGTGTATATTAAAGAGATAATAATAGAAGGGTCACTTTTTTTCAAGAATTTCATGATTATAACGAGGCTTTCATGAAGTGTAAAGTAATTTTTAGTATAGCATTGTTGAAGTGATGTTTTGAATGGTGTCTCCACTGAACAGTTTTATTTGTCTTTGGTTGGCAGTGAAAAAACCCCGCCTTCATTTGCAAGACATTAGAGAGATTAAACCAGAAGAACTGTCTTACAGTGTTCCTATTAAACCCTTTATGAACTGCAGCCATTCTGAGCTTTACAAAGGGATGTACAACAAGTTCACAGTGGCTATCAAGAGATACTCATGTCCGCTGTGCACCAGCCCCAGGTAGATGATAAAATTAACTCTGATCAAATGTTAGATTTTATTCAGAGGGAAATCTGTCAATACCATAGCAATCATTTTCTTGACTGATTTAAAAACAACGGTTAGCTTGTTGCATTTATTCATTTTCTCCAGTGAGCTGAGGAGTGTTTTTAACAAGGAGGTGGAGACCATGAAGCGCTTTGAGTCACCAAATATCTTAAGAATGTTTGGGATCTGTGTTGAGGATGAGAACGGTACGCCAATCACTAACCAAAGAATAAACTCAAGTTTGAACTTTACTTGAGTTAAAAATGCATCTGATTGTCATTGTGTCCTTCTCATACAGGACCAAATCCAAGGTACCTGATAGTCATGGAATATTGTGAAAAGGGGAGTCTTCGACAAGTCCTGGACAGTAACTGCAATCTGCCCTGGGAGAGAAAGACTAAAATGTGTCTGGATGCGGCGCAGGGAATCTACAGGTCCAAATCTAGCTATACTGGAATAAGAAAGTCAACAAACTGTTATTCTATTTATTAACGATTTGTTCTTCTTCCTCTGTGACAAAAAATTCTGACTCCAACTCCTCCTAGAGCAGGGGTCACCACACTCGATCCTGGAGGGCCGGTGTCCTGCAGAGTTTAGCTTCAACTTGCCTCAACACACCTGCCTTGAAGTTTCAAGTATACCAAGCAAGACCTTGATTAGCTGCTTCAGTTGTGTTTGATTAGGGTTGGAGCTAAACTCTGCAGGACACCGGCCCTCCAGGAATATGATTGGTGACCCCTGTCCTAGATCTTTAAGCATACATAAAGCGTGTCTTATTTATCTAATTAATTTATTCTCATATATGTTTGCATATAAACTATAGCGAAGGTCTATTTGTCATATCTCTCAATAATTTTTTTTGCACAGTACAGGCTGCATCAGTCAGAGGAGAAGTTTAAAGTGCATGGCTCCATCAGAAGCTGTAGTTTTCTAGTGGCCACTGGCTATAGAGTGAAGGTAATGGATATTCACTTTCACAATATCAGCATCATTTAACCACCAAAACAACCACAACATGTTTTTGTAGTTCCCAAATCTCAAACATCCCAATTTAACAGCTGGATGTCAGGGTCAGAAATGAACGAGGGCTTGTGGCAAAAATGCCACCAAAATTACCAGAAATGCCCCATAAGTTCAAGACAAAGGAGCAAAAAATGCTCCTGCATAATTAAACAAGGCATTACAGCTATTGCGATTAACATGAAACGTGAAAATGAATGAAAAGTTTGCTTTTATGCACTGTTTTGTGTAGCGTTGAGCCTTACTATCAATTAAAAACGTTTGTTGAATTTAGGAATGAATTGGCCAATCAGAGACATTTAGATTAGACAGCACTGCAAACACCTGAATTCCCTCATCATAAACAGCACAGTGCAGACGCGATGTAAATAATACATTAATTTCGTAGCTTCAGTGATTATACCCCGGGTTTTTTTTTTTTTTGCTAGACTAGACTATGGTCATGAACCGACATGTTTATCTGTGAAGCCAGAATGTGACATTCCCAAAACACAGACACAAAACAAAACGTTTTTATTATGTTTTCTATATCAATATTAATAAGCATTATTACAATATGAAGAGCAATAATCTACAATAATGATTTTTGTCATAATATTGCAGCCCTATGAGCTCCTGTTTTTTGCATGTTGAATTCAGATACAAATTGATTAAAGTAATTGGGTAAATTTAATTAAAGTCAACATACACTGAAAAAGAATATTAATTGAATTTACTAAAAAAAATTAAGGTAAGTGGTTGCAATCAATTTATTTTAGCTACATTTAAATAAATGTTGTTGAAATTTAGTCAACTAAGTTTGTTTATTTAAATGTAGCTAAAATAAATTTATTGCAAAAATTTTTTTAAATTCAATAATTTTTTTTTTTTTTTTCAGTGTAGTATGGTGATTATAAAAAATTGCCCTCAGGAATGTAAAAAATGCCCCTGGAAATCAATTCCAGGGGGGCAAATATTGCCTCCTAATGGAAAAGTTAATTTCTGACCCTGCTGGATGTACATATTTCTAAAATGTGAAATGTGCTAGACACCTACTAAAACCCAGGGAATGTTTTTATTGGGGTTTCATCTTAATGTTCATTTGTATGTTTCGCAAGTTGGGAGGCTTTGAGTTGGCAAAAACAGAAACTTCTCTTCAGAAGAGTAAATGCAAAAGGAGCAGTGCTTTCCATTACAACTCTCCACAGCAGCTTCAGAATATCAACCATCTTTACGACAAGGCATGTGAGATCTACAGGTACGGCAGTCCAACTCAAATATCACACACGCATATCTTATTCAAATAAAGGATGGTAACTGACTGTTCCTGGTCTTTTTAGTTTTGGCATTGTCTTGTGGGAAATTGCAACACGAGATGTTCCTTTCAAAGGTTTGTATTACCAACACTATCAGTATTACTGTTGCATTTGCCCTGAATATTACTTAATGTTAACTAAATACATGACACAGTCATTCTATGCCTGTGTTTTTAGACTATACAACCCCAAATCAGATCTTCCAAAAAGTGTGTGTAGAGAAGGTCATAGAGCCGCTTCCAACAGACTGTCCTAAAAAGCTAAAAGAGCTCATCAATGCCTGTCGATCATTTGAGCCCTTCCTACGACCTACCGCAGGAGGTAAGACCCTGACACACAGGTGAAGTTAAATTACACAAGTGGGTCATCACATATTCTTCTGTGATTAGTAATGCTTTACAAATTACATTACACAAACTTTTTGGAACTAGTGAAAAAACAACTTCTCTTTATACGGTTGTCATATAATCACATGGTGTATTGCAGCGCAAGCATAGCTGACCGTGTGAACAAAAGTAACACAAATTTACCCATTACATAGCATAAAAGGTAAAAATTTAACTTTTATTAAAAAGTCGTGTCATTACTTTGCAAACAGCTAAAAATGTGGCCTATTTTCTTTTCATTGATACTTCAGATGTTATTAGGTGGTCATCATTCTATGTTCAGCAACACAAAGAATGTCTTGTTACATCCTTTTCTCTGTGCTATGTTGGGGCCATGGCAATTAGTCTGAATCAACAGAAAAAAGTAAAACTGGCCCATTGACAGTGTGATGGCAAAATTCTTGGCTTTGTATCTGGGTGAGATGATTGTGTTTGCTGCAAATGGAGAATAAAAGTAGGCCAAATACAGAGCCTTGTGGAACACCAGTAGTATCACCTTTGCCACCTTTTCTTTTTTATATATATATAATTTTATTATTATTATTATTATTACTATTATTATTTAGATTTACAAACTTTTAACAAAACATTAAAAGCTTAACCAAAGATACGGCAAACACAATGGCTATAAATAATTGCTAACTGATAAATAATGAAACTGGGAAAAATAATAATGATTATTAAAAAACAAAAACAAAACAGGAAGGGGAAATGATGATAAGAGACATTCAAAATTAAGATACGTGATCAACCTGACCCATACAAATAAATCCAAGTTCAACAAATGTCTTGCACCTACACAATCTTTTGGTGGGATAATTCAAGAAAGGACAAGCAGGCTATAATGAACCCAATGAAGGCATAATCTTACAGTTAATCTTTACTCTTGCTGACAAAACGCAAAACTGACATCATTATAAACAAGATTTCGCAAATAGATTATGTGACTAAGAACACATGAATTGTAATTTTTAATGATAGAAATAGAAAACCTATGGGGAAAAAAACAAACAAAACATTTATGATCTTGTTTTTAGTGATTTACTTTGTTTATTTATATTTTTCTTTTTTAGTATTGGTGGACATGCTCCTTAAAATGGTGGAAGATGATTGATGGAGCACCTCTGCATTTCTAACCAAGGCTCCTGGCAAAGTGTCCATATCAGATCCTGATGATGCAGTCTGTTACCATCTACCTGGGGAATCTTCCAGAAAGCAGGATAAACTTAGTGTCACATAAACCCTGAACTCCTGGTTGGTTAACCCAAACCTTACTTACTTGCAGTACATGGTGCATACATTATTGATCTTAATGTGAATGATTTATCAATGCATGTTTATTTTTTCATTTTAAATTTTATGTAGTTTTCAATCAAAATGTCATAAATGGATTTAACTGTGAAACAACACACTTCTCTGTTGATGTATGTTAGACTTCTCCAGTCATTAAGTCTGCTTACACCCGATCCGTTCAATGTATTACAAGCCTGCATTCAGAGCTGCCTTCATCCAATCAACAACCAATTGATAGAATCAAGCCTTCATTATTATTATTTTTTTTTTCATATTTGTGATAATATGAGATGTCACATATGTATATGAGTTACAAATATATATATAGAGAGAGAGAGAGAGAGAGAGAGAGAAAGCAAACATAACATGGCAAAAAAGACAACATTCTGATTACAGATTTTGTGAAGTAAAAAAATACATTGATTCGTTATAATGCTTTATAATACAGTATTAGTGTAATCTGTGCCATCAAAAATTAAAATCTCAAAGCTGCATAGCAAAATTGTCTGTCTGTCTTTTCTCTAGACATACTGTTACTGTTGTTATATAACTTTTTATGAATAAAGTTATTGACAGTTAAAAATGACAGAAAAGGGAGCATTTGATTGATGTAAGTTCCAGTTAAGTGATGTAAGATATTATTAGGTGGTGATCATGTGAAAGTGGTGCTTTGTTTGATGTTGGAGCATTAAAATATAATTTTTATTATTAGATAAATGGTTAAATCTATTATTACTTTATTATTTAACATACAAACAGATATATTTATAACTTTATTTACATATAAAGTCAATGCTACTGTTGTTGTTGTTGTTATTATTATTATTTTTATATCCTTGGAAAAAAAACTATAAATTGCTCATTAGATGTTTGATGTTTGTTTTCCATCTCTACAGTTTACAAGAGATTGTAATCCTTTATATAAGGTGTAAGCAGTATTTGGCGGGGTTATTTGGGAAACCAGCATGTTTTTCTAGCATATAAAGGATGAACACACGATAAATTCGATGTTCGTAATTATTATCAGATGTCATGTAGGTCAGTACTGATTCTGGCAGGTGTGTATGTTTGCAGCCTTTTTAGACTGATCATCCCATTTCTAAACTTTAGCAATAAAATGGGCTAATTAATCAATAACTGTTGTTCAAAACCATTTATTACCATTTTACTTTCAGCAGAATCATGTATTTTAATGAACTACAAATCCCACTTAGCCCCGTATCCAGGAAGTAGGTCCCGTTGCTAAGCAAACTCGCCCGCTGTGAGGCAGAAGTGAAACGCTCAGAACAGGTAAAGACATTTACATATACAGGTAAGAGAATTACACGTTATGAAGATAAGGAGCAAATATAGACAAATTAAATATTTTTTTCCTCTCTAAAGCACTGCTGTGGAACAACACATATTTATTCAGGGCAGATGCGATCAAGGCTACAGATGTCGAGTGAATCGCGGGTCAAGAAGAGCCCAGGCTCAGCTCTGTCTGTTGTGACTGAGTTCAGTGGATCTGGGTTATTAAACCCCAAACCTGCTGCTGATCCTGAAGAAGATCTGCTCGAGCAGAGGCTCTCAGCTCACAGACTGGTACGAGCTCGACGACGAGAAGAAACAGCAAACATACATTAATAAAGAGCAACAGGAGTGAAAAAACTGAGGTTTAGACTAATTGTTTTTCAGAAAATGATTTCTGGATCAGATGATTTACAGGAAGTGACGTCACTGGAGATGTGTGTTGACACGCGACAGCAAACTCTGGACAACTTCGGTCAGATTTCTTACAATAACTGCTTATTATTTTTTGGTAATAAAAATGTAGGGGAGCCAAATGTTTACTTGTCATAAAACTTTGACTTTCACGTTGTGAGAAACAGTAATGGTCCAGATGTGATCTGAATAAATACATAATAAATACAGCACCGTCTGTCAAATCTGATGAATATTTGTGTTTCTGTCGTCTCACAGGAATCTACTTACCCAAACTTACACAGCTGAAAATGAACAACAGTTTGATCTCATCTGTGCGGTGAGACCTTCATTTGTTATCCATAAAGAAAAAGTTCACCCAGAAATGAAAATATGTGATCATTTACTCAAACCTGTATGACTCTCTTTTGTGGACACAACAGAAGATATTTAGTATAATATTAATGCTACTCTATTCTGTACAATAAGAGTGGATGGGGACTTTGATCTCAAGATTAAAAATTACAAAATAAACACCATAAATGTAGTGCATACAAAAAAAAAGCCAAAGTAGGCAGGTGCCAACATGAACAGCTTGTGTTACAGGCCTCTTTCTCAAAAACCAAACAAATAGAATTTATAAAAGAATACAGAAGATAAACATGCATTGAGATATAATAATATAGACCGAGGAAGTGAATCAGATAAAGCTGCTGCTGGAGAGAAAGGTGACGATCACTTATTATTCTCAGTATTTCCTCAGGGATCTGGGAACCGGTCTTTCTCACCTGCAGGTCTTATGTCTGGCTCGATGTGGTCTGACCGACCTGGAGGGGATTTCTGCTCTTTCCTCCTTAAAGGTATCGAACAACATTGAGAGGCAAAGGCTTACAGAGACTGAACTGATAAAGTCTTTTTTTGAAGGCATTTTAAAATCAAACAAACTACACTATTACTTATCATGAACTATTAAGTGTTTATTTTTGTAAGCCGCCGAACTAAGTCATAAATGATCCTGGTTTTTGCTCAGGAGCTGTATGTGGCCTTCAACAGCATCTCAGACCTGAGTCCAGTCAGTTTGCTGGAGGATCTGGAGCTGCTGGATCTGGAGGAGAACCAGGTTGAAGATCTGGCTCAGTTGTGGTATTTGGGCTGTTGTGTGAAGCTCAGGACACTTTCACTGGAAGGAAACCCTGTGTGCACCCGTCCCGCTCCAGGAGCCTCTGAGGTACATGAATCATCTTCATCCTGTTTTGCTTCTTTAATGATAAATTTGGTTTGCAGAATTCACTCATATTCCAGATATATTCCTGACATGTTTTGTGCTGCAGGTCTCAGGCTACAGCTTCAGGTCTGCGGTGCGTGAGCTGATCCCTCAGCTGATCTTCCTCGATGACGTTCCAGCTGAAGAGGACAAACCTCAACGCTGCAGAGCTTCACTGCAGGACTGGACTCTTCTCAGAGACTCCATCAAAGACGCTTCGGTCAGCGACGGCCAGGAGCTCGCAGGTAAAGACAAGCAGCAGCTTCTGAAGACGCTGTCAGCAGCACTCCATGTGTTTAAGAACCAGTCTCTCCATCAGAAGAGAGCTCTGTCAGACCTGCTTCAGCCCGGCCCACGAGTCTCTCCAGCCGTCCAGACAGCGCCAGACCTCTCTCCTCCTGCACCGGATCAAGACCAGGATCCTCCGGCTCCGACATCTCCGTCCTGAACCACGAGGCCAGTGATCTGACCAACGGTAAAACTCCTAAAACTCCTGTTCATATTCACCACACGCTATTCTGACTCTGAGCTGAGTGAGCCACAGATTTAATAACAAAATCACTATGTGGCTTCAGATGAAGCAGTTAAGAAAGATGTAAATATTAGTATTATGATTTGGCAGTCGTACTGTACAGTTATCTTACTGTTGTAAGATAAAATTATTATTTTTATATGTTAATAAATACTTATTTTTACAATGAAATATTACAGTAGTAATTTCAGTAGTATTTCATTTGTTTATTGTTTTTAATAATAATAATATAATTGTTAATTATAATACATTTATAATATTATAATAGTAATATTTCTTGTTTTGTTTAATCAGTTATTTATTATTATTGTTATTATTAATAAATTCATATTACAATAGTAATAGTTTTTATTTTGTATAACATTTTAATAATAATAATAATTGCTTAATGTTTTATTAAATAATATTTATTAATAAAAACTAATCATATTAAAAATAATAAATATTCAGTAGTAATAATACTAATAATAAAAATAGCAACAATATTTATTGGCTTTTAATTGAATTAATTTATTATTATTATTATTATATTGATATAGAATCAAAATATTGGCCAAATTGTGCAGCCCTACAAGCACAGTAAACATGGAGTTAATGTTAAGATTATTAATAAAATAAAATGTTTATAATGTTTCTTATTTGGTTTAACATTTTTATTTGAACAATTATACATTTTTAGTTGAACAATTATTATTATTATTATTATTTAAATAACAATTATTGTTATAAATAATACAGAAATGTGTTACTACTACGCTCACATTTGTTGTGAAGTAATACATGAAATCTGATGTTTGCTCAGGTGTTGGTGGAGTTCTCTGTGGGAATCCACTACAGGCTGCTCGAGCACGAAGACAGAAAATAAAGGTGAATCTCATCAAACTGATCCAAATACTGAACACCAATATAATTACATGCATATTATATATGACCCCATGAAAACAATATTCTTTCCATCTGTCCAGCTCCAGAACTCTGGTTCTCAAACCCGTCCCAGCACTCGACTCAGTTTCGTTCCTGAACACACGTGTGAGCGTGAAGAGACGAGCCACAGGAACCACAGAGATGTTCTTACTGAACTCAGAAACTGGAGGATTGAACACAACAAGTACTGTACACACACACACACACACTCACACACTCTCACACACACACACACACACACACACACACACACACACACACACACACACACACACACACACACACACACACACACACACTCACACACACACACACACACACACACTCACTCGCACACACACACACGCACACACACACACACACACTCGCACAGACACAGACACAGACACACACACACACACACACTCTCTCTCACTCACTCACTCACACACACACACACTCTCTCTCACTCACTCACACACACACACACACACACACACACACACACACACTCTCTCTCTCTCTCTCTCTCTCTTACTCACACACACACACACACACACACACTCACACACACACTCACTCACACACACTTTCTGTTAAAGTCTGCTTTTCTCCTGACAGACGTCTGTTGGTTTTGGAGAAGGAGCGGCAGCCGCAGGTGATGAGGATCCACCACAGCGATGAAGATGATGATGATGATGAAGATGAAGGCAGTCATAGTTTCAGCAGTGATGGCATCACTAGAGACACGAGCTCTCCTGATTGGTCGGTTCAGTCTCCCTCAGCAGGTGCGTCAGGTTCTCTCTCGTATGTAAACGATGTTCACGAGTCTCTTCATGTTTCTTTGCTGCTTTCTGTCAGAATCTGCAGAGATGCTGAGACTCAGCTCTTCATCAGGCTGCTCCATGTCTCCGTCTCCTCCACCCAGAGCAGCAGCAGCGCCCCCTGCGGGCCGGAGGATCACACAGATCCGCAGCTGGAGACTCAGAGCTCATCATGCAGACAGCAGTAAAGAGGAGACTCATGAGAGCATCATGACTGTAAGACCTCAGACTCCTCAAATCCTCCACAAACCTCACAGACCCTCCTCCAGTCCTGCGGCCTCCGCTCTTAGAGCTCAATGGTGTGTCCCATCATTCCTGACAAATCTGATTTTATTACTTTAACAAACACATTTCTGACTACAGTGTGTTCTCCTGATTCAGGTCAGAAGCTGCTGGGAATCATCGACACTCAGACGTCCAACATAAACCAGTAATACACTCTGAACAACTGACACCCAGACGTCCACAAACACCCAGAGCTGCACTGCAGAGACTCCCAGACTGGAAACACCCGTCTGAAGTGATGCATTGTGGGTCAGATTAGAGCATAGATCTTCACTGCAGGTCTGCACTCTTTCAGAAGCAGTCTGAAGTTGTTACTGAATCACTAGGGGGCAGCGTCTGCATTATGTTACCTGCTGCTTGTCTCTGCTGTATTTCAGAAGTATTCCAGCTTTGACTGACAGGAGAGTCTCAGTCGTGTTCATGTGATCACTGATGCAGACTGGATCTCCAGCAGCGCAGCTTCATCTCTGGTGGATCGTGAACATGTCTGCTCCTGCAGGTTCAGTGTTTGCAGACGCAGGTGCAGGACTGTTATTCCACACGTCCACAGATGACGTCAGATAACAGAGTCGTTCTGACAAACACCGCAGCATTTATCTCTGCAGAACCTCCACAGGCTCCCAGTCTTTATCCATTTCGGACAGAATTTTGTACGAAGATTTTTTGTGCACATCCATATTTATGTTATTAATATTTGGAAAATGGAGGATGGAAAATTGTTAATAAAGGCAAATAGCAAATGGAATATATGGAATATCCTATATTATAATAAAGAACAAATGTACATTACCATTTAAAAGTTTGTGGGCAGTAAGATTAAAAAAATTATAATAATAAAAATAAATAAACTTTTTTTAATAAGTTTTATTTGGCAAGGATGCATTAAATTGCATTAAATGATGGCCTTAGTATGCATATGATAGTTCTTTAAAGTAATAATAATAAAATAAAATAAAAGTAAAAAATTCTTTAAAATTATAATAAAATAAAATTTAATAAAATGTAATTAAAAAATAATAAAAGTAAAAATTCAGCCCCCAACTTTAACTTAACAGTAGTTAGATTTTATATCTATTTTGATTTATTTTGCATTTTTATAGTATTTAATATAATTACAGATATTTGATTGGGAATCTTCGGTTTCTCTGCTCATTTTTGTGAAGGTCTCTTTTCTTGAAACTGTAAAAACCTCTCTCTCTCTCTCTCTCTCTCTCTCTCTCTGTTGTCAGTAACTACAGAACACACAGCTCTGTTTATATTTAAGATTTTTAATTTAGAGTGGCTACATTACAGATGATTTTTCTAATCTGCCCCATTTCAATGGATGTTAAGTACTTTTGCTCAGTTTTTAAGTTAAATATTGCAATAACAAAAAAAAAAAAAAAAGGGATAAAACAGACATAGTGTATAATGACAGCGAGGTTTGCTTGACTTAGAAAATTCTGCCTTAAATTGTGTTTTATTGCAGAAATCATAAATAAACTAAAGTACATATTTCCTGCTTCAGCGCATCCTAAAGGGAAATCAGTGGCACCGCTGCTCTGCTGTCATAAAAGCGCTTGACTATTATATTTATTTCTAAGTTTAGCTAATATTATTTAGATAATCTTTTTAATTTTATATTTTTTTTGGTAATACTGTTAATATTCAAAGCAGATGTGTTGTTTTAAGACAAATTTCCGCCAATGAGATCAGTGGGTGTGGTCCATTGTTATGATCGCATTAGAATGTTCAGTGAGTCTATAAATATGATGAAGAAGAGTCAGGCGTTTTGTGGCGAGTGATCGTGAGTATCCTCTTTACACTTTGGACATCTGAATTTTTAATCAATATTTAATGATGCATTATAATCTCTGCATCAATGCAACACTCTTCAATATATTGTATGTATATATACACTATATTGCCAAAAGTATTCGCTCACCCATCCAAATAATTGAATTCAGGTGTTCCAATCACTTCCATGGCCACAGGTGTATAAAATGAAGCACCTAGGCATGCAGACTGCTTCTACAAACATTTGTGAAAGAATGGGCCGCTCTCAGGAGCTCAGTGAATTCCAGCGTGGTACTGTGATGGGATGCCACCTGTGCAACAAGTCCAGTTGTGAAGTTTCCTCGCTACTAAATATTCCACAGTCAACTGTCAGTGGTATTATAACAAAGTGGAAGCGATTGGGGATGACAGCAACTCAGCTACAGACCTCCAAAGTTCATGTGGCCTTCAGATTAGCTCAAGAACAGTGTGTAGAGAGCTTCATGGAATGGGTTTCCATGGCCGAGCAGCGGCATCCAAGCCATACATCACCAAGTGCAATGCAAGCGTTGGATGCAGTGGTGTAAAGCACGTTTGGCTGTTCAAAGCTTCTCTCTCTTGAAAGAATGTTGAACTTTGATCAGGATCCTCCACTTGTTCAGCTTCAGGGTTTTTTGGTTTCCGCTGCTTGAGGGTGACACCTCTTACATCCAATATAAAATAAGGACAGAGAGACCCAGTGCTGCTGTCTTATGTTATAACATTAAAATATGAGTGACAATATATGTGTCATGGCAAAGGCTCTGTGTGGTCTTAGGCCTGCTAAAAAATATAAAATGCTTTTTCTGTTGATTGCAAAGTTATAGTTTAGAGGAGTCATGGCATGAACCAAATTTTCTTTTGGTTATATTTTTGACAAATTTTGAGGTCATTGTATCATATTGCTCTAAAAAAATATACTGTTTCAGAACTCTAAACTTCCTCTGCAGTTTATATATCATATTTATTATCCTTAATTTTATTTTTTGCTACAATAAACACTATAAACATAAATTATATATCATTGTAATTTTAATTTATTGGTAACAGATTTCACCTTTTTGTTTGCCAATAAGCAGAACATGAATTCATTTGAACTTCTATATTTTAAAGTTACACCAAACAGACAAAAACACTTTATTATAATGACTGCCACATTTAGCTTGGGGACTGGGGATTTTTCTTCATTTGCACACAGTAAACAACAAATATTGCAATACAATTTGTTGCATTAAAAATAATTCCGACTAAATAAACACAACTGTAGGGTGGGAGGTCAGGGTATATTCTGGCAAACTGTTTACCAATCAAGTTTCGCAATCGGCAAAGCAAAGTGTGGCACACGCCACCTACCAACACGCGATGGATAACTCACAAAGCACAATGTTCATTCGTGTTTTCCTAGCACGAGACCATAGAAAGGAATTTAAAGTACGAGGTTTGCGAATTAAGAGGCGGGGCAACAATTAAACAATTTCAAAGTTAAAGTTCATGCAAAAAAAATATTAATAGACAAGTTTCAGTCAAATATTTATGGTTTATAGCAAAATCCAGTGTTAAAGAGTGCAAACAATCATATTTGGAACATTAGAATATATTAATATGCACGGTCACTTCCACGTATTCATTCCAGGGCTAAACACCCAGTGCTGCACCTTGAGCTATTAATCTTTACCTGGAGATGAAAATAATAATTTTCAGCTTTAAATAGTTTTCCTCCCGTTGTTATGTAACAAATGTGTATTTTCTCCGTTTCCAGTAAGGCTCAGATGACAGGACGATCATGTTTCAGAATTATAATGAAGTCAGAGAGTGGATATAGCAAGAAAAATGGGATTAGATCAGGAACCATACAGGGTTCGCAAAATTTCAAAATCCCTGGTAGCCCTTCGGGCAGGTACTATTCAGATTTTGGTAGCCCGAAAATTAATTTAACTTGCCCAAATAAAAAAAGACCATAAATGTCAATCAAAAACATTTTCAATACACAAATATCAACGAATATCAAGGAAAGAGTTTTATTGTACTATTTACAGGGTATCTGCAGAATTTTTAAAAATCAGTTTAAGGCAATTTATGACTGAGCTGCACAAGTAAAATGAACACAGTATGAGTGGGGTTGGACAATATCTATGGTAACATATTAAGCCATAAAATGACACGATTTACAATTCAGATACAGGTGTTACGTCCTAGGACGTATGAATTTGTTTCCCTGTGAATTTTCACAAAAACAAAAATCTTATAAAAAGGTATTTCAGCCTTTAAATGATTTTTTATGAAAAGGGATGTCAAACATATGAATTATATTAATTCAAAACATAAATATTACTGTCTAAATTGTTTAGATTTTTAGAAGGCACATTAACTTCTTTCACATTTACAACTCTGTGTTTGCTGCATAAAAACATGGGTCGATTTAAACATAAGATAGGCTTTTTGGAAATTAAAATTCATTCTCTGCCACGAGGTGGCGCTTTAAGAGCGGCCGCTGTTCCCCCGGTAACGACTGTAAACAAAGCAGCACCAGGCTCATAAACACTGTTTTATCAGGCGTTTTATAAGCAAGATTAAATGAAAATGCCAACGATACGTTTCTGAGGACAGTCGGTTCCCGTCAGAGATGCATTCACATAAAGACATCCGTGCAGTGTTTTGACTTTAAAATGTGCAGCGCTCATATTTATTCAATGACATAATTGTCTTTTGAAGTTTAATCCAGCCTTATTGTGATTCTTGCCTTTCCATCCCCAACTGTAAGACCTCTTGAAATTACAATTAAGACTTTTCTTATACCATTTAACGCCTTAGAAACTCCCTGCCCTGTATTTAAGGTAGCCCGTCGGGCAGGGCAGTGATACATTTTGTGCTTCGTTTGTGCTGGTTTGTACCAGTAGTAGGCTATTTTTGTTTTTACTACTGTCTCTTTTAACAATACAGTTGAAGTAATAAGGTAAAATTCAAATGGTAAACCAAATCACATGAAATAGTTGCAGTCACTTAATTGTTAGAAGCCCATTCGTTCAATTAGGCTTATTAAACGGGAAAAAAACGACTTAGGCCTATTTCATTATGTAGCCTATTTACAAAACCAAAACAAAAAAATAACAAATAAATAAATAAATAAAATAAAGACTTGATATACATGATATGATATGCGCACAAATAAAACATGCAATAGCATACTGGCCTATATTTTTGCGTTCATCCCTTTAACCATGACTAAAAAATTGGAAAAGAAAAACGATTGTTGTATTTTTAAATGCCCTCCTGAAAACCAAATTTGAAATTAGAAACTTACACACAAAATGCTGCCTGAAAAAGTAACGTTGATTTTTTTTTTGATTTTTTTTTGTTTATGACTTTTTGCACCTTTAGTAAACATTTGAAAAATACACAAATTAATCTAGAATTTTTTTGATTTTAACAAGTTTTCTTTGGCCAAATTAGAAGTAGGCTAATGCTTCTCCTGCATGTTCAGTTTAGAACTATATCTCTGTGCTAGATCATTGATGGGAGCTGGGCTATTAATATGACCAAAACAGGGTATTACTATTTTTTTATATATGAATAATAAAATCGCTATATAGGCGCATTTCAAGTGTTTATGAGGAGTGTTGGAGTATTATCGCGCTAACTGTATGATATGGAGGCGCCCGTGCAATCTCTTGCACTTAAAATAGGTCTCTGTCATTTTTGGATGTGCTTTTTGTAGTCTCATGCAGTCTCCATGAATGGAGCGCAACAATGAACCGGCTCACAGACACAAGAAATAAATCTATAGAAATTTTGAAATGTCTACTATTAAACAAACCAATTCAAATAAAAAACAAATCTTCTCTAATTATGTGGTCCATATGAAAGGTGTATTTCTCTATTAAAGGCACATAATTAGCCTACTGTGGAGATGGCTATCAGCGTCGGCTTTTGATAACTTCATCTTTGCAGCCGACACTGACTGAGAAAGCACTAGTTTAGTAATAAATAATTACAATGTCTTCTTTTCCCCCGACGCATTCATAATCAATACTTTTGTGGCAGTGCTTTGGCAAGCTTTATGCGCGCGCTTGAGCATGGAATAGGCTACGCCTAAATTCCTATATATTAAAGGATGGTTTATTATATTAATCATTTAAATATAAACGTGTGACTAGACTAGGAAAAAATATTTAAAAAAGTCAGTTTTATTAACGTCTACACCTACCCCAACCCTAAACCTACCCCTTACAGTAATGCAGATGCATTAAATATCGTTCAGAATGAGAAAAAGGACATGCTCATGCATGCGCAGTAAGCCCCGGTAGGAAAATCTGACGGGTAGGATAAAATGTCAGGACACCTGTACAAACCAGCACAAATGAAGCACAAACAAAGAAAATTATTTTGGGTGAATGCGGAGCATGTGGGGGGGCTGGTGACGTCATCGCCTATAATTCAGTGTCTAATATTTTAAAAACCGAAGCAGCACAAACAAAACTTTTACCTGCACAAACAAAGTACAAACGATTGAGACTATTTTGGCGACGTTTTGCGTTGGGTGGGGGTGCCAACTTCACGGGACTGTAGGAATGTATGGTTCCTGATCTAATCCCATTTTTCTTGCTATATCCACTCTCTGACTTCATTATAATTCTGAAACATGATCGTCCTGTCATCTGAGCCTTACTGGAAACGGAGAAAATACACATTTGTTACATAACAACGGGAGGAAAACTATTTAAAGCTGAAAATTATTATTTACATCTCCAGGTAAAGATTAATAGCTCAAGGTGCAGCACTGGGTGTTTAGCCCTGGAATGAATACGTGGAAGTGACCGTGCATATTAATATATTCTAATGTTCCAAATATGATTGTTTGCACTCTTTAACACTGGATTTTGCTATAAACCATAAATATTTGACTGAAACTTGTCTATTAATATTTTTTTTGCATGAACTTTGACTTTGAAATTGTTTAACTGTTGCCCCGCCTCTTAATTCGCAAACCTCGTACTTTAAATTCCTTTCTATGGTCTCGTGCTAGGAAAACACGAATGAACATTGTGCTTTGTGAGTTATCCATCGCGTGTTGGTAGGTGGCGTGTGCCACACTTTGCTTTGCCGATTGCGAAACTTGATTGGTAAACAGTTTGCCAGAATATACCCTGACCGTGGGAGATAATGCTTCGCCTTTAATAATATCAACTACGGCAACGCACGCGACACCGATATCGACGCGACGCACGCGTAAGCTAAGTCTCTGATTGAGAATGAGGTCTCTGCAGAGCAAGAGTTGGGTAGGCGGTTTTCAACCTCTGTGCCTGGTTTGCTAAAACTTGAGTGGGCGATTCCTAATACTTGAATACGCTTTTCCCATCAGATATGAGTGATAAAGCGAGAAAGCGGTGAAATGAGGAGAGAGATCACCTGTCCTGCATATGGATGTAAGTGGATTTTTGTAAATTCTCATTTTGTCTAAGTTAACGTTTTAATTAGTTTGTGTAAATTTGCTTGCAACATGATTAGACAGAAAAGGCTACAAGAGGTCTGCCACTTACAATCTATCGCTAACCATTATTAGCAAACATTCGCTAACTTTTTGGTGCATAAGTTTGTTACTTTAGTGTTGATAGTGGTAACGTTAGTTTGCTTAATTTTTTCCTGTCGGCGCATTCTAATATAAAAATGACTAACGTTAGTTAGCTTGTCAGACTAGAAAACACTACATAAATAAGTTAATAAATAGTTGTAAACAAATGTTAATGGGGTATTCCACCGAATAGGTGCCATTTATGTCCCCAGGACATTATGGCCCGGTTTCACAGACAGGGCTTAGCCTAAACCAGGATTAGTCCTAGTTCAAGTAGGACATTTAAATAATTTTCATAAACATGCTTAGAAAAAAAACATTACTGGTGTTCATCTTGAGACAAAACAAAGGCACTGATATATTTTAAGATCAGTCAGTGCAAGTTTATTTCAGTTGGAACAGCTCAGACTTACATTTTAGTCTAGGACTAGGCTTTAAAATTGTTTGTGAAACCGGGGCGTATAGGTACTAATATGTACAAAAAATAACTATAAATATATTTTATTAAGGAAAGTGTTGTGCACATTAATCTAACTGCAAATTTTATCTAATTAAAAAATTATTAAAAACTAAAATATTTTGGATAAATTACACGTTTTCATTCAGTCCAGAACACACTCCCTTCATATATGAAATGGTGTTTGAGTGTGTGGTGCGCTGTAAGAAAACAAGAAAAGCTGCACAGAAAAGCTGAAAAAGCATTGCTTGTTAAGTTTATCATTTTTAATATCAATTTTAATGTAATTTATTATTTTTCTGTTATTTATATTATATCTCATAACCCATCATGTACCCCTAAACATAAACCTAACAAAAACCTCTGCAGACCACTAGATTTAAATAGAAACATGATTTGACCTTTTTTAGCAGTGAGATCAGCTCACTAGTCAATGTTGAACACTCGTCATTATATCAGTGCAGGCATTAATACCTCACATGTGTAGTCAAACCTATAGACTAACATAATGGATGAATGTTAAAATGTAAAATGATTATGTACAGAGGAGGAAACTTGTTTTAAATTAAAATGTATGAACTTGTTGTCTATTCAGCACATCACAATTCAGCGGAGAGGACAAGAGCCTCAACCACAGCGCTACCATGCAGATACTAATTTATTCACATGCCCCTTCTGCACATCTCAAATATGTAAGCCCAGACAGTATCATCAAATAGTGGCCCATATAGCTGGGCATAAAATAAGAGCAATTGAATATGGAGGTGAGTGTATATGCATATCTTATAAATGTGTATAAAACATTTTTTTACGTCTACTAACATGGCTATTTTCAATTTTGCTTTAGATTATGTTATATACAGCTGTGGCCAAAAGGACAAGCATTTTCACTGACATGGCATGGCAGGTGCCATGTCAGAATTAAACCCATGTGCAGTTATTAATACATAATTCATGTTGCAGTATGCTCTCTATGTCATCTTGGGGGGAACATTTGACTTTTCAGAGGTGGGTTTTCCAAGCTCATTAAAAAACATTCTGTAAGTTTAAGAATTGTTTTGATAAACTTGTGCTTTTTCCAACTATAGTCAGACATACCAAGTATAAGAAAATGGTGGTCTGTCCTTTTGCTGGAGAAATCCCCACCAAGGTGTTTGACTCTTTCTGTCTTTCATTTCCCTTGTTATTAGTCCTTTTCTAAAAAATAATGACAAGGATGGCAAAATGCCTTTACAGTTAGTGTGACTTTTTTTTAGTTGTCATATCTTCATGCAATGAAACTTGATATACTGTATTATTAATGTGTTTTTATGTCATAAATTTATCAAGATCGGTCATGGAAATCCAGCAAAGAAAGAGAAGGCGGACTGACAAGCCACACAAAACTGGTATGATTTATTTTGTTTGAGGTGCTCTATTATTTATAGTAAATGTTGACTGTCATTTACTGATGTTCTTCATTTGTCCCTTCATAGTGGCAACCGTTGACCAACCCCTGAACATACAGGAGGCATGTATTTGCTATTACTCAATTTATAAAATGCAAGGGAATCATTATAACCACAAGAAGTTCAGATTGTTATGTTTTGTTCATTATGTTTAGCTTCCTCCGCTGGTCCTTCGTGAAATCTTACTGGAGGTTGTGCTTCAAGATGGTGATGTTGCAATTGGCTCCCTTGCCCTCACCTGCAGGTGCTTCAACAGCATTGTGAGCATGGAAAGTTTCTGCCGAGAGGCTCACTTTCGGTGGTTGGACAGTAAGTTTTATTAGTGTCACTGTTTGGTTAATCACAGCTCTCTCTCTGTTTTTTCTCAGTTATGTATGGTTGAATATGTTTAAGACAATGATGAGGTCAGCTGACAATTTTTTTTTTTTTCAGGTGTCGTGAACTGGAAGGCATTCAGTGAAAATTTCAGAAACCTGTACAGGGTTCCATACAGTCTATCCAGATGTCTCCATTGTGAGACTACATACAAAGACTGTGGTGAAGGCTACAGAGGAAGAGGGCAAAGAGGTGTGATGCAGGGGTTCTTTGGCTCTGATGATTTCCAAGGATACTGCGGAAGCAACTGTTTCTATGAGGCTGGAGGAAGCATCTAATGTTTCATGCAATGTGTTCCTCATGTTTGAACTTGCCACATTTATTGCTTATTTTATTTTATTTTCTTGGATTCTCTCTTTTTTATTATTACATTAAGTAGAGAATGTGGCATTTATTGATATAGTTTTTCATCATATTGGTTACAGTATCTATACGGTCAATAAAGTGATGCTAATGTTTAAAGTTTTCAGAGTCATCATTCTAAGTTAACACATTTTACCTTAATTTAAAGGTTAATACGTTTTATTTTATATATAATTTAATGTAAGCTACAAATATCACTTAAATATCAGTCATTACATATAAATATCATATTTTGAAAAATACAGGTGAGAAAGACCAATACAATCATTTTCACCATTGCTTTACAGTAGGATTTGGTAACTTTATTGAAAATTGCTATTAATTTTCCTTGTTAATCACCGTGACAACTTGATTTATGTTGTGTTGTTCACACACACACAAAACGAAAATAAAACAGTAATGTAATTATAAATAGTTGAGTAATAAAGTATTTTTTAATACTTTTAGCTTTTATTAAGGTTTACATTTAGAGAAAAATTGCATGCAGGTAGGAGAGAATATTATAAAATATAATACACACTCGCAGGCTATTATATACAAGATCTGTATCTTATAAGAACGGGAAATTTGGTTTATGAAAGAATTCCATATTAAAGATCTCTCAGTAGTTTAATGTAACACTTTAATTTTATTTTAAAGAAAATAGGTACTGTAGCCTGTATTTTATACACATATTTTATTTTGACATAAATGTTGTCGCGATATCGACATAATAGTAAAAATCAAGAAAAAACGAGAAATAATAATAACGCATTTCCGCTTCTGTGCGGGCTACCGTACGGTCTTGATTGGATGGTTGGAAAATGCCTAGACCGGTTTGAAAACGCCCACTAATTGGAAAACACCTTCTTGTTGTTCCGCAGAGACCTATACTTGCTCTGATTGGTCAGCTGGCGTCGGCGTCACGCTTCAGTCGCGCATCGCGTTGACGCTCAGCGTTGGTTGTAATAGGAGGCTTCTGAGTTTGTGGCGTCGTGTCGCTTGTTTAAGCCGGGCATACACTGTGCGATTTCTGTGCGATTTCCGTGCGATTTCAGCAAGGTATCAACTCACACTGTACGAGAAGATCGCAAGCCAAAGCTCAGGATTTATGTGCTCTCACTATACGTGTGAAATACTCGGGTTCACTGTTGCCAACTCTCGCGAGACAAATAAGCAACCGCAGCTTCAAAAACAAGCCCAGTATTTTTTTTATGATTTATTATCATCAATATTATTTATTTAGTTAATTATTACCAATAAATGAGCCACATATTTATAGCCTAAAATATATAGGAGTCATTCTATGGAAATGTCAATTTTTCTGTCCCTAGCCTTTACAGAAATATTACACTTGAAAAACACTTGGTTATATTTTTTTATATATATATTTTAAAATGAAACGATGTGTTATTTGAACAATTATACCTTCTTGAGCCATCAATGTGGCAATATTTGTTTTTAATTAATTATAAAGAATTCCAAGCACCACAAAACTGCTCGTCCCCACAGCCGTGTACAGAGGGAACGTGCTTTATTCTGAGGTCAAAAACAGGGTTTTCTTCCATTTAAAATAAAATAATGTATACATAACTATCAAATAAATGACAAAAAACAAAATGCCACATAAATATTATAGAAAAATATAACAAATATTATATTAAATTATAATATATTATATTAAAAAAGAAAATATTATATAATATTATTCAAAAGATTATAAAAATATTTTTTTAAAATCCTTAAGATGTCATTTATGTGTATTCATGAAGTCAAAAGGTAATCTAATAATGTGGTCTAAGTTTAAATGTTAAAAAAATAAATACATTTTAAGACATCATGCCATACCAGGCTATTCAAACCAAATTTACTCAGCATTACTACTTGTTTTTTATTATAGCCCGTGATAATTTATACATTACAAAAAACATTGTAA
>JALXFT010002447.1:0-50221 GCA_023376895.1 Aspiorhynchus laticeps
AAAGTTTTTTGAATTATCACTATCCATTCCTTATTTTGTTAGATTTTTTTAATTATCAAATACTGAGTAACAAACATGCTTTCTATGTGTTCCCTTTCTAACAAGATGTTAATGTTTGACTGTAATGATAATGTAAAACCTGATACTTATCTAACCAAAAATATCTAAACCTTGACAAAAAGTAGTCTTTTAGAATCTCTAGATATATATCTAAATGCAAAACCTAAAAAAAATTAAAGAAAATTAAGAAATTATGTCTAAAAAACAATGGGAATCCAAAAGCCTCTGTATATATCTATATAGGGTGCTAATACAAGAAGGATGCACATTACACAAGTTTTTATTTTTAATGCCTCCAGATGGCGCAATTCTCACTCTCAAAAAATAGATTTTAAATGCCTTCACTCTATTTTAATGTGAAATACTGCATTTATTAAAAATAGTAAAGAAATAAAGAAATAAAAAAATATATATTAATTCTAATGGAGAAAATAGCTCATTAAAATTGTATAAATATTGCATAGTATCATAAAATTCCCTCAAAATCCTAAATAATAATCAAAAAATATTATTGAACAAAAATATATTACAGTGATTTTCCTGGAAAAAAAAAAAGTTACATTTCAAGGCTTCGGTCACTTTTGACCGCGAAGAAGGCAAGTGTGACTCCTAAACGAAAAGGGCCAGAGGGTTCATTTGAACCCTTTTGTGTGTTTTAGCAGGAAAAGCTATTGACGTGTGTGAAATATGTTGAGTTTGATCTCATATGAATGGTCATGACAAATGCAAGAATTTGGTGTGAACTATGTGTCGATTCTCAGCAGCGTACGAAGGATGAATACTTTTATAGAATGTGTTAGGGTATTTTCTTCATGTGACAAAATAAATAGGCAGATAATGTATGCACAGAAAGAAGCTGTGTGGGGCGGGGCTCCGCCCTCTGAGGACAACCTGATTGGAAGAAGCTTCTGGTGGGCATACTGAAATCAGTCCGTTAAAATTGGACACAAGAGCTGCTGCTCCCTCTCTGCTTGCTCGCGCGCTGCTTGACAAACTTTGGCTTCGTCTCATTGAGTTACTCCAAAAGCGCTCCCAGCCGTTAACATCTGGCTGAGCATTGAACCAATACTTAGTCAAATTTCTGAAGAAACCCTTCAAAGCCTGCAGCTGTGCAAAGAACTCTAACAACTTCAAAGCGTGCCACTCTCACGTCACCCGGAAAAACAGCCAACCACCGAAGGGCATTCCCAGAGTGACGTCACGCAGACGACAACAGCAGCAGCCCAGAGGTTCACTTCCCTCCAACCAGGAAATGAAACAAAACCGGAGAAAACAGCGGTCATCTCAACTTAAAGCAAGTAACAAACAACTAGCTCTATAATTTTGCTGAATCGTGGTTGCATTCATCTTTAAAAGTAAAGATAAAGTTCTCTGCTCGATGGTCTGCACAGGTAAATCTTGTGGAAATAGCAAACAGTGCTATATTTTAACTGTCTCCAAATTGCAACAATTCATTGCCTGTAACGTGTGTGTATGTATTTTGTTTCTGTGTTATTTAGTTTAGTTTCATGTATCTTAAGTAGAATAGCGAATAAACTCTCATTTCATTCATAAAGAAATGTTCTGTCTTCTGTTGTGTAATATTCAGATCAAACTTTGCCCAGAGACTGTTACCTATGCTCAAAATTTAACCCAATTAATTCTATTATTGTTGTGGCCACGACAATAAACAGAATTGCTCAGACATACTGATATAACGACTCGCTGGATGATCGTTAATAAGGTATAAATCGGACATTTTGATTAATATCAATTAATCATATCAAATCAACCCTAATTTTAAGATTTAAATTCCCTAAAGCTAAAATTCAATTTAAAAGCTGAAATAAAAGCTTAACCCAAGAGCTAAATTCTTACATGAGTTTAGAATATCTCAGCGGTCCCTGTCAGTAAACGATCCGGGATGCCTGCACGATCCGTCCGCGCATGCGCATAATGACGTAGTAGAAAACGCGCATGCGCAAATGACAATTCTGTTTTGCGACGATTTACGACACTGCACGATCTGTTCACCACGCTTGCGCACCTTTGTACCGCGAGACGTTCAATTCATTCACTCTCAGTGAAAGAAAATGGAGTGCAGCGAAAGAAAATAAAAGTTTGCCCTTTACGCTGCCGTTAGGCAATATTTGGTTGATGGGCTGGTGGATGCAGCATTGAAGAAGAAGGTCTCACGAATGGCTGCACATTTCATTATAAGAGGTAAGTGAGTGTGGGTATTTGAAATAATATTCGCATTGTTTTCGTTAACACGTGTGAGCCTGTCAGTAACGACGTTCATCTAGTCAGACATAGTAACCGCCAACATTTTTCACCACACATGTGTTTGCATCCCTGAACAAAGACACATGTGCACATAAGTGCTGTATTGTAATACCAAACAAAGCAGCAAAATCATTACTTAACAAACATTGCTTGTCTATCACAGAAAGTAAATTATTCTACACTGGCCCCAGTGCACAATTCATGAGGCTGGTTGTGCTGACTGAGGAGCAGAGGCGGGCTGTCCTGGAGGAGTGCCACAACAACCCTGGCACAGGGAACCATGGGGCGTAAGGGCGACCATGGACAGGGTTGTCGTGGGGTACTACTGGGACAGCATTAAGGCAGATGTGGCAGATTGGGTACTTTTTTGGAACTCTCATGGAATTTAACTCTATGGCTCTCAGGCAATGAATTGATTTAGTGGCTTTGTTTGACTTCAGTTAATTATTTGGTCTAAATAATAAATGTATCCATCAGGTCAAAAGCTGTCACAGATGCCAAAAGAATGACCCCATAAAGACTGTGTCTCCTGCCCTTCACCCCATTAAGGTAGAGCTTACCTTGGTGTACCACTTGAAGCAACAAGTTATGTATAAGGTGATGTGGTAATATTGCATATCTCCACAGGTGAAAGAGCCATGGGAGGTGGTCGGTATGGACCTTATTGGTCCACTGAAAAAAACGTGAAAGACCATCAATACATCCTCACGGTGACAGACCTGTTCACCAAGTGGGTTATCGCTGAGCCTTTGAAGTGTGGCTCCAGCACTGAGGTGGCTGAGGCACTTGTGTCAAAGCTGTACACATTTGGTATGGTCCGGAAAATCATCACTGACAGGGGCCGTGCATTTGTTAACGAGGTATGTGTCCTGATTACCCTCTCCCTTCACCCCCTTCACACAGGTCATATGACATCATCGCAATTCACGCTGTTTTAAGCGGTCATTGGTCATTTCTGAGACCAATAAATATTGAAAATAACCATGTGTGTCTGAATTATGTACAGCTTAATGCACACATATTTGCGGCGCTGAACATCAAGCATGCCATCACAAGTGCATACCATCCCCAGTCAAACGGCCAAGTAAGTGTTGCCATCATGACATCCCGCAAAACAGTAAAGTCAACTTTAGCCAATGTATACTAAAGTGCATGTAGTAATTCCTTTCTATGTTGAAGGATGAGAGAACTAATCAAAATGTGAAGAGGACTCTCAGAAAATATGTTAATCAGCACCAGGATGACTGGGACATCCACCTGCAGGCCATAGTTTATGGAATAAACACTGCAAAACATGTTATTATTCAAAGTGACTAGATATCATATATCACATACATGTTTTAAGAGTTTTATTTTGTGGTTCAATGCAATCTAACAAAACCTTTTGTTTCAAATTAGAGATCCACCAAGTACAGCCCGTACTTTTTAATGTACAATAGGCACCCCCGTCTACCACAGGCATTAAATGCCTGTGAGACAGACGCCGCCTTTGAATTGGCGGACCCAGAGGAGGAGCTGGAGCTAAAACTAGCTGGAGTCAAGGCCCTCAATGAAACGGTTTGTTCAGAGTTGTGGTGTGGATGGCATGTTCAATTTGAATAAGAATGTTCTTATAGTAATTAATATATTCTTATCTTTAAGGTACGGAAAAACATTGAAAAGGCACAGGGGAAACAAAAAAAGGCTTTTGAGGCCAAGAAAAGGAAAGGGGTTCGCCAGTGCTCAGTCAAGGCAGGGGACGAGGTCCTAATTGGGGAGCCCAAAAAGAAGGTGAAGAAGGGAAATTGTTTACAGGATCTCCACCAAGGGCCATTCACCCTCACATCCCTGACAGAGAAGGGTGTGGCAAGTGTGGCTATGTCAGGGAAAATACAGAAAATTAATGTTTCGCAGCTGAGGCCCTACTTTCGGACACAAGGTATTGTAATAATCCTACTTGGTGACATAGCAGTTATAAACATGACACTTGACAATGACGATTAGTATTTACTTTCCTGTTGTGTAGACCATAGCCATGAATCTGAGGGCATCCAAAACGATGCAGAGGGCATTAGACTGGTGGACCACCTGTATGCCAATAATGGTCCACTGTGGTACAAGAGGTTGGGTCCTCAGCAAGAACAACTGGTGAGTACCAAACTAAACTGGATAGTTCACATGCACAGCTTGTTGGTGTGCTTCAAATAATAAATGCATGATTGCTCATTCCTAACAGGGATATTTTTTGTTATTTCTAGCTGACCTATGTGCTGGACAGAGCACGTCCAGCAAAATAAATTGTTGTTCTGGATGGCTCCAGTGTGTCTTCAAAGGGAGGACTTTTGGAGCCTGGGGCTAGATGAGGAGGTGGAGAGCAATGTAAGTGGATATTGCCGTAAAGAGTTTGGATGGTTCTAATGCTTTATTGCAATTATGCAAAACGTTCTGTGCTTTCAGATTGGGAATGAGTGCTTCAGGCTGGTAGAGGAGGCAGCCAGGAGACATGTATGTATTTGTATTTACCTCGATGACTTGCACATAAATTTGCGTTACAGTATCTCACAAAAGTGAGTACACCCCTCACATTTTTCCAAATATTCTGTTATATCTTTTCATGGGACAACGCTATAGAAATGAAACTGTGATGCATCTTAAGGTAGTCAGTGTACAGCTTGTATAACAGTATAGATGTATTGTCCTCTGAAAATAACTCAACATACAGCCATTAACGTCTAAACAACTGGCAACAAAAGCGGAAGGTGGAGGAGAGCAAGGAGTGTAACATCCACCAGCTCTGTGATGTCATCATGAAGGAGTGGGAGAGGATTCCTGTAGAAACCTGTGCAGCTCTGGTGAATTTTAAGTCCGTAGGGTTAAGGCAGTGCATAATAATGGGTAGTAACACAAAATATTGACAGTTTGGGCACAATTAGGACATGTTCGCTGTGAGGTGTACTCACTTTTGTTGCCAGCTGTTTAGACGTTAATGGCTGTATGTTGATTTATTTTCAGAGGACAATAAATCTATACTGCAAAACAAATTTCTATAGTGCTGTCCCATGAAAAGATATAACAGAATATTTGCAAAAATGTGAGGGGTGTACTCACTTTTGTGAGATCTATGTATATGAAATGCAGACATACAATTTTATTCAGGGAATGGATGTCCACATTGCTGACCTATATGAAGTCCCTACATGGAAACTAAGGGAACCTAGTTTGCCAGTAAGTTGCATAATGTGTTGACAAGTCCAGCAGATACACCTCTTTAAGTGAAGATATGTCCAAGGAGATCTGAACATTGTTTTTTTTTTCATAGGACAATGTGGAATCAAAAGATATTATCATTTTGCCAGCATTGTCTAGGGGGTCACAAACAGCAAGCCACTACATGCTTTGTGCACAGTTAAAACATTTTTTTAGTGTTTCCTCTATTTTTTTAAACCAGTTGGTGCCCCTATAGCTGGCATTAATGGCGTATGATCTTCACAGGTATTATTAGTTGCTAAGAAGGAGGCTATTTTTCTGGACTCATTATGTCCAAATGGGTTTGAGGATGAGGAATACTGAACCATATTTAGGTTTGAAACACATAAGCAGAGGACATTAGCAAGGTTTGACCTGTGATTGCTTAAGGCTAACACAGAACAGACAGTGCATGTAGTTACATGCTACTATGGGAATTAAAGTTAATACATGATGGGTGCCTTTTCTACAGTTCTTTCATCCAGTTAAGCCTGAACAGCACTCTGAAAATCTTCAATCTGATGACACTGTGTAACAGCCTTAACAAATACATATCAAACTGAGTGAAATGGACTGATATCCTGTTCAGGCAAAGCCTTGTTCTATGGCTTCAGGTTTGAGTAAAAGCCTTGTTCTATGGCTTCGGGTCTGGGCAAAGACATTGTTCTATGGATTCAGTTTTGCATAATTTGTTTTCCAGACAACTTGCAGGAGCAGTGGCTAATGGACCGTGGGTGGAGAAGACGGGCAAAGATTTTGATGTAACTTTGCTTACTATGTAATTCTGGCATTTCAATTTGCTCAGCGGACACTATATACTGCAATGGTTGTCAACATCACATCTGAGTAACTGTGTATTAATTTTCAGCCATTTCCAGTTCAGTCAGATGGACAGAGCTGTGGGATCTTCATGCTTATGGTAAACTTATACAATTTCTACTCAATTTTTCCTGTTTGTCCTACATCTCTGTAATCATTATCTTTCTCTTTAACAGTACGCCCTCTGCATCTGTACTGGTGCCCAGTTTCACTTTTTGGATGTAAGTTTTAATTCATGGAATGTATGTATCCAAGAATGTTAAAAAACAAACAATGCAAGACTCCAATATTACAGATTGACATACCATCTATCCGGAAGTGGTGGTGTCTCCAGATTCTGGAGAAATTCTCAATCACAAGGTAGGACACATTTCAAACAGTAAAACATTGGTCTGCTTTACAATTATGCTGTATTAAAAGTACCATACTCTGACTTTTGAAAAGGCATGGGCAGCACTTCGGACAGCGCTTTGCCTTCTGGACAGAGGAGGCAGAACAGCTGATGGCAGGCACCCTACCACCTATTTATAGGATTCCTCGACCCCAAATAGTCAAGGTATGGCCAAACTAACCAGACAACCATTTTCACATATGCACTCTATACAGGTAGGTCTCAAAGAATTTGCATATTGTGGAAAAGTTTGTTAATTCAATGTAAAACTTGAAACACATACATTATATAGATTTATACAACAGTTCAAGTCAAGTGGGTTTTATTGTCATTTCAACTAGGGCTGAACGATTTTGGAAAATAATCTAATTGCGATTTTTTTTAATTTTTTTTATATATATTCTGTATTATTCAACAAAGACGAGCAATAAATCATTGTATAGTATGCAGTGTTGGGCACGTTACTTTAAAAAAGTAATTAGTTATATTACTAGTTACTTCTCACAAATAGTAACTGAGTTACATAATTATAAAAGAAACTAATTACCAGGGAAAGTAACTGTTACTTTTTTTTTTAAATGTTCAAATATGTCAAATAACTTGGATGTCCCCAATATTAAATGTTAAATGAATGAAATGGACACTTAATAGAATACATTATTATTATAAAACATTGCACACTAATCTACACTATTTTAATGTTTCTGTGGGACAATGTGAGAGACACCTATCAAATTAAATTGATTATTGTAAATATTATCAACCCTCTATAGACACCTTGGCAATAGAATCTGCATTGGCTTGTCATTTTTTTTAGTTTACTCACCAGACTAATATTAATTATCTGATATACTAATATATATATATATATATATATACGTATATATATATATATATATATAAGCTTATGTTTGCAAAATGGCACAGTTTTTTTTAAAGATCTCACTTAGCTTCAGTCAGTCAAACATTATAATATGATATTATAATTTAGCATTCAATTTTAGCATTATATGATGATAGGACTTTAGTAATTAGAATAAACATGTATGAATGCATATTTGTCATGTTGACTGAACTTAGGACTGGTGGTGGTGCTTAAGATATTGTTTGTCATTTAGTGTTTCTATAAAAAAAGGAAAAAGAAAACTACAAATAATACTGATAAGATAACAAAACTACTACGAATTATACCACTAATAACAATATAAAACGCACTAAGGATTAATGAGCTGCTGGGTTCATGAATATTAATCAGGTTGTCTGCGTTCGCTCGAATTGATTTGTTGAAATCAAAACAGGGACGATGATAGGTGAGCGCTGGCCAATGAGATTACCGTTTGCGCATTAGCTCCGCCCACTAACAGAGAAACCGGCAGTTCTTAAAAGCTGAAGAATTCCAAAGTAACTCCGTTATTTTGACAGGAAAATACAACAAAGAATATCGTTTATATGTAGCGTGTCAATTCTGCATGTTATGTAAGACCCGCGGACACGAAAACAACCCGCGGCAAACTGCGGACTTGGCAACATAGCGTGCCAACTTGATGCTTCCTCTGAAGACTGCTTAGATGTGCTTGACTTGAAGCAGCGCTGCTGGACCGATCGCTGTGTGTGTCATCAAAGTACTGTGAGAGCTATAAGAGAGCAGACGTCTCCTTATGCTTTATCTCGCCGTACTTTGATGTCATACAGTCTATCTTCAAGTCTAACACACCGCTTTACTCTCGCATGTCACGTGACGAAGTGTAATCGCAGCCTCTGCAGTTGAAAAATCGCGTTTTGTCACATCGCGATATTATCGCAAATGCAATTAATCTTTCAGCCCTAATTTCAACCATATACACCATGTATAGTGAGACAAAACAGCGTTTCACCATGGGTCAAGTGGTGTTTCATTTAAGGTATATAAAAAGACATTTGGGACAGGTTACATTTAGTGCACACAGGCTAAAAAAATAGTGCACATTATTACAGTGCATCCAGAAAGTATTCACACCCCTTTCAATGTTTCACCCTTTGTTACATTGCAGCCATCTCCTAGAGACATTTATGTTCATTTTTTTTTCTCCTTAATCTACACTTAGTACCCCATAATGACAGCAAAATACAGAATTGTAGAAGTTTTTGCAAAAATAAAAAAAAAACAAAAAACTGAAATATCCAGAATTTCAGAAATTGGAACCTGCCCAAACTGCCAAAAGTACCAATACCTGGTTTAATGACCATGGAGTCACTGTGCTTGATTGGCTTGCAAACTCATCTGACCTGAACCCCAAAGGGAATCTATGTGGTATTGCCAACAGGAAGATCAGAGGTACGAGATACAACAATGCAGGTCAGCTGAAAGCTGCTTTTAAAGCAACCTGGGCTTCCATAACACCTCAGCAGTGCCACATGTGGATTGCCTCCATGCCTCGTCACACTGATTCTGTATTTCAAGCAAAGGGAGGCCCAACCAAGTATTTAGTGCATATACGTGAACATATTTTTCAGAAGGCCGACATTTCTGTATTAAAAATTTTATTGGTTGTAGGTGATATTCTAATTTTGTGAGATACTGAATTTTGGGTTTTATTTAGCTATAAGCCATAGTCATCAAAATTAACACAAATAATGGCTAGAAATATTTCACTTAGTGTCTAATGAATCTATATAATGTATGAGTTTCACGTTTTACATTGTATTTTCTTTGTGCATGTTATGGTTATATGAGTTAGCAGATGCTTTTGTCCAAAGTGGCTTACAAATAAAAACAATACAAAAGTTAGCAATTAATAGCCTAATGAAAATACCATAATATACAAACCATAACTCATAATAACTATTTAATTTATGCTGAAAAGATAGTCTTTAGGCCCCTTTTGAAAGACCAAAAACATCTTATGTTATAGGGTAGTCCTAATTTATGGTATTTTACTTTATCAAAGGAGGAACAGGTAGAAGTGGAGGAGCTGCCCCTCACATTGAAACATATGTACCAGGCGGAATACATCGTGAGGAACAGTCCTGGGCTTTTCACTGGCCAGGTGCAAGAACCGTCATACATGTTGATGGATCATGATGACCAAATGAATGCTTGGAGGGTGCTGATGGAGTCGACGGAGTGGGATGCCAAGGAGCCTTTCACGTTCATTTTTGAAAATATCCAGGACATGGAAACATTCATGATTATTTGCAGAGACACCCTCAACCTGAGAGTAAATGCTGGATGTGGGGTGCACAGTCACCCATATACAGTTTGTTAGTGTGTGTGAGTGTATCTGGGTGACTGTGCACCCCACATACTGTTTGTTAGTGTGTGTGAGAGTGAGTGACATTTTTTTCTTTTTTCCTCATTTCTTATTAAAAATACTCTGGTTCACCAATACGTCTCATGTCACTTCTGTGTGCACACTAATTCAAGTCAGAATCAGAATCAGAATCAGCTTTATTCGCCAAGTGTGTGCAAACACACGAGGAATTTGTTGTGGTCTTTAAGAAGCTCTTGGTACATACATACATACATACATATAAACATACATATCTGACATGAGAACAGAACATTTAAATAAGCCTTAATAATAATAATAATAATGTGTCTGAATCTGGAACAGAAGATTTATGTACAGATTTGTGCCTTATTTACTCTATATATACAGCTGTATAGAAAATTATGCATACATATTTACATAGTTCTAGAGAGAGTAAATAATTTGAGATGGGGGATGAATTACAGAACACAGGTAATAATTCCTGTGTTAGTGGTTTAGGCTGGAGATGGCATAGGGGAAAAAACTGTTTTTATGCCTAGATGTTCTAGTGCGCAGAGATCTGTAGCGTCTGCCTGAAGGGAGAAGCGCAAACAGGTCGTGTCCAGGGTGAGAGGGGTCTGTGATGATGTTACCTGCCCGTTTCTTCACTCTGGAGTAGTACAAATCCTGAAGGCTTGGCAGGTGCACACCAATGATCCTTTCTGCTGTCCTAACAGTCCGCTGCAGTCTTCTTATATCTGATTTGCTGGCTGACCCAAACCATACAGTTATAGAAGAGCACAGAACCGACTCAATAACAGCAGAGTAAAACTGTGTCATGTGCGCCTGTGGCAGGTTGAACTTTTTCAGTTGACGAAGAAAGTACATTCTCTGCTGGGCCTTTTTCACGATGGAGTCGATGTGAGTGTCCCACTTCAGGTCCTGAGAGATGGTGGTTCCCAGGAACCTGAATGACTCCACTGCATTCACAGAGTTGTTCATGATAGTGAGTGGGGGGAGAGCTGGGGGGTTTCTCCTGAAGTCCACGATCATCTCCACAGTTTTAAGCGTGTTGAGCTCCAGGTTGTTTAGACTGCACCAGACAGCCAGCTCCTTAACCTCCTGTCTGTAAGCAGACTCGTCACTGTCCTGGATGAGGCCGATGAGTGTGGTATCGTCTGCAAACTTCAGGAGTTTGACAGAGGGGTCTTTAGAGGTGCAGTCGTTGGTGTAGAGGGAGAAGAGCAGTGGGGAGAGAACACAACCCTGAGGAGCTCCAGTGCTGATGGTGCAGGTGTTGGATGAGAATTTTCCCAGCCTCACTAGCTGCTGCCTGTCTGTCAGGAAGCTGGTGATCCACTGACAGATGGAGGTGGGGACGGAGAGCTGTGTCAGTTTATTCTGAAGGGTGTCCGGGATGATGGTGTTGAAAGCGGAGCTGAAGTCCACAAACAGGATCCTTGCATAGGTCCCTGGTTTGTCCAGATGTTGGAGGATGTAGTGCAATCCCATGTTGACTGCATCATCCACAGACCTGTTTGCTCAGTAAGCAAACTGCAGGGGGTCCAGCAAGGGTCCAGTAATGTCCTTCAGGTGAGCCAACACGAGCCTCTCAAATGACTTCATCACCACAGACGTTAAAGCAACAGGTCTGTAGTCATTAAGTCCTGTGATTTTTGGTTTCTTGGGTACAGGGATGATGGTGGAGCATTTGAAGCAGGAGGGGACTTCACACAGCTCCAGTGATCTATTGAAGATCAATGTGAAGATGGATGATAGCTGAACAGCACAGGCTTTGAGGCAGGCTGGAGAGACACCGTCTGGGCCTTTGGCTTTCCTTATCTTCTGTCTCCTGAAGACTTTGCTTACATCTTCTTCACAGATCTTGATTACAGGCTGAGAAACAGTAGGGGGGAGGGAGGGGGAGGGTGTTGATGGCTGTGTTGTGGGATGGTCAGAGTGGGCGTGGGGTGTCAGACCAGGCTTTTGTTTTTGAAACCTACAGTAAAAACTGTTCAGGTCTTCAGTCAGTTGTTGATTGGCCTCAGTGCTGGGGGGAGGGGTCTTGTAGCTGGTGATGGCTTTCAGGCCTTTCCACACTGATGTAGAGTCGTTACTTGAAAGCTGTTTTTTTAGCTTTCCAGCGTAGTTCTTCTTTGCCACTCTTATCTCCCTATTCAGTGTGTATTTGGCCTGTTTGTACAAGGCTTTTCCCCCACTCCTGTAGGCGTCCTCTTTGGCCAGGCAAAGCTGTTTGAGTTTTGTACTGAACCAAGGTTTGTCATTGTTAAATGTTAAATAAGTCCTGGTGGGTACACACATGTCCTCACAGAAACTAATGTCACGGTGTCAGTGAGTTCATCCAAATCAGTAGCTGCAGCCTCAAAAACACTCCAATCAGTAAGTTCAAAGCAGGCTTGTAGATCCTGCTCTGCTTCAACAGTCCATCTCTTTACAGTTCTTAAGATAGGCTTAGAAGATTTAAGTCATTTCCATTGTCAGTTTGAAATACTCTATAACGTTTCCCCAGACTTGTTTGTAGTTCTTTCTTCATGTAAGTGCAGATAGTCTAGGCAGAAATGCATATTATGTTCCTTATTGTCTTCTGTAAACACCATTGAAGGGATTATTTTCCTCATTTAGATTATATAGATAGATATACTAGCCTGTATAGACCCATACTAATACAAATTTACTCAACTTAAAGTTAACTAATATTAGCAGCTTTTAATAAAAAAATGACACGAACCGTCTTTGACAATACTACTGACCTCAGATCGAAACACGGCAAGTTAAGTAGGCCTAATGCCATACAGCAATGAATCGCAAAGGGGAGTATGGAGGAAACTGAAGGTTTGTAGTGACAGAAAGACTCAGACTTTATTCCACATGTAACCAAAATCGTGTCATGTAAAAGCTCCTTTATTATTTTGGATTGGCATCCACGTAAACACATCATAATGCATAGCGTAAGCTACATTTAAAAATATCAAAATAGACCCGCCGTGAACTGTTAACTGAAAAACACAATGTAGCCTACAAAAATATGCCGCCAGTTGTGCCGCCTGGCCGTCAAGTGTTTCATGGCATGCGTGATACCAATAGTGTAGGGAAACCGTGACGTTTTCTACTACGTAATTAAGTGCATGCGCAGAACGGATCGTGCAGGTGGAACGGATCATGTACTCACAATCCCCCTGGAGTGAGTTTTTTAACGGCCATAGAACCATGGTAACGCATCAACATTGAGATCTGAAATTGGCTTAATGCTGCCTGGCCAGGAAGACACATTTGAGTTTTTTTTATTTTATTTTTTTTAAATGTTCTAATTATAATAAACTTTTCTGTTGTTTTCTTTTCATGCCAAATATAATCATAAACCTGTTGCAGCAATTGCGCACAATAAGACAACATGAGCGGCAAATTTAAGAAATTTGTTGCTGTTTGCATTTAATATGGGTTATGGCCACAGCCTAGTTTGTTTACATTGCAAAGCAGCATGGGTTTCATGTGACTCATAGAAAAGTTTTCAGTCACATGACCTGTGCTGCATGCGGCAGGGCAAAACAATTATTAGCTATAACACTGGGCTCTCTGTAAAGACGCAGCACAACCCAGTCAATTTTATTTCTATTTCAAGCCACGAACATTGGATCACTCTCAAAAAATAAACATATGAACACATATGTGTTTTAGAAACAGGAAGATATTTGGACCAGGAAACTCGTGCTTACTAGCATGTGCAGGAGGATGGAAGTTGTGCATTGTTTGTACTTCGGTGATCACACAAGGTATTATGATTATGCATTGCAAATGTATTCTCTTATATTTTATTATTTCAAATTTAATCTCGTTAATTTTATTCTGAGCAAGAAATAACATCAACCAGAATGACATGTCGATGTAACAATGTGCATGCATCCTTTGAAAGTGGCAAAATATCCAAATACTATTAATGAAAACGCGAAGCCAACGTTAGTTTTGAAAAAATAAATTTTTAAACCAAAGTTGGTTTGGTGCAGTTTACTTAGTTTCACAAAAATAAAGGTAGCTTAACAGCATGAAGAGATTTACATCTCTTGTACATGTAGAACAGTCATCAAAATGTTTGTACAGCAATTACAAAGTATTTAGAATATATCATTAAATATCTAAATATATTGACAGTCTATAATAATAATAATTATGATAATAAATAATTGTAAATATAATTACAACTACAGCATGACATTGCTAAATCGTTCCTAAATTACTGTACACTATTATTTACAAGGTTGATATAATAGCTGTGTGTTTGTTTGTGTTTCATAGATATTTTACACTTTAAACAATATGCATTATTTTATTTACACAGTAATAAGAACAATTATTATAGTGCAAAAAAAAAAAATATTTCTCAGAAATAGGCAGAAGTGTGGTACTGTTCAAAGCACTCTGTTGGACACAGTGCTGTGTTGCAAGGTTTGCACATGAACCTCGTCTTCTGCCTTTTCTGTGGGCACTTTTTGGTGGTCAGGCAGACCTTGCAGTGCCTGTGGGTGTTCTTCCCCTGTTGGACAGTTGCAGGGATCTCAGAGGGGAAATGCCGAGTGGTGAGACGAAGTGGGTTGTAAGCAGGAGGGTGACCACCAGAAGATGGCTTCCGGGGAGTGTGGTGTTCTTCTATAAGTTGGCGAACAAGATTTTGACGGAACTTTCGGTATGTCAGGCTAGAATAGAGGTCTGCACAGGCTTTAAACTGAAGCCCGAACCCGACCCGTACCCGACCCGAGCGGCACAGTTAAATTTAGAGCCCGAACCCTTAGTCTTTTTTTTTTTTTTCACAACGAATAGCCAATTAAACAAAAGATGCTGTATTTTACGATTACATGCAACGGTCAGTAAACAAATACATGTAAAGAAACAGATTCATCAAGGCTCGGCCAGTTCACAAGGCAAAAGAAAAAACACTATAATTCTATTCTATTCACTATAATAATAACACGATAATTCTTCCACCGTGCAAATTATGGTCATTTTCGTCAGTTAAGGCTGTTAGCATTCGGCCTGCTTTAAATCAGACACAGAGATGTAGTGCGGTAAGATCGCATTTATTTGAATTAATTAATTATATCATTTATTTGAATTAGCGAGAGAGAGAGACAGAGAGAGAGAGGGATAGTTGCGTGCGTGAACCTACTTCTGCGCGTCTCTCTCTCTACAAGCAATGAGGCTTAGTTACTTCAAAAACAACTGTGTTTCCATGCTGTGTGTTCGCTGCGCAATCTCTCTGATATTTGTGTGCAATAACGTGTGTGCGTGCGTCTATGAAAGCAATGAAGCCTGCATATAGTTTTAGTTTAGCTACAAACCCGAGCCCTAAGCTACTCATTAAACATTAACCCGAACCCGACCCAAAACCCAAAAGTATTTCGGGACCCGTCGGGCTCGGGTCGGGTAGCAGACCTCTAGGCTAGAATCATGCTTCACCTTGTAAACAATGAATGCATTGTGTACTGCAAGGTCCACAAACTGGAAGAACAGTTTCTTGTACCATTTTAAGGACTTACGAGTACAGTCAACAAAACTGTCCATCATATCGACCTTATCCACAGCACCCATTTTTTTATTGTAGTCCAGCACGCATTGGGGTTTTATTCTCTCTTTTCCAGTGGTGTGGTCTATCTTTCCAGAGGGTGACATCTCTGCTGAGTGGACTGTTGTCAGCATGTGGACATCTCGTTTGTCACACCACTTCACTGCCAGCATTTCTTCGCAACTTTTAAAGTCTGCCTCCCCACTGGACATCCTATCTCGGAAGCGTGGCATGCCATTTCTGTTGGCCCTCACTGTCCCACAAGCCCCGGTTTTGCCTCTCAGCAGGTGACTGAAAAGAGAAGGACTGGTGTACCAGTTGTCCACGTACAAAGTATGCCCTCTCCCCAGGTATGGCTTCAGCAGTGTCAGCACTACTGAGCCATACACACCAAGTCCTGGAGTGTGTGTGATGTCTGTGCTGGAGCCAGTGCACACTACCACATTGATGACATACCCAGTCAGAACATCACACAGCATGAAGAGCTTGATCCCGAACCTCTTCCTCTTTGATGGAATGTACTGTCGAAATCCAAGCCGGCCTTTCCACAGCAGCAGTGACTCAACGATGCACAAGTCCCTGTGAGGAACGAACATCTGTCCAAAAGCAGCCATCAGAGAGGTGAAAACACTTCTAATTTTATTCAGAGGATCCCTGAGATTTTCTGTAGCATTGTCAGCAAAGTAGAGGGCCCTCTGGAGGAGTTGGAACCAATCCAGAGAGAAGAGAGTAGAGAAAAATGGAGTCTGTATTACTGGATCGGTGGACCAGTAATCTTTCAAGGAGTTTTTTCTTACCAGGCCCATAAGGCAAGGCAAGGCAAGGCAAGTTTATTTATATAGCACATTTCATACACAGTGGTAATTTAAAGTGCTTTACATAAAAGAAAGTGAAATAGTCATTCACAGCAATAAAAACAAGGAATTAAAAATAATAAAAACAAGGAATTTTAAAAAGTTATAGAAATTGATTTAAAATGAAATATAAAACAGTTAAATAGAAAAGGATTATACATAAAATGCAGTGCAGTCAGTTTGGACGTAGCACAGTGTTCATTCAACAAATGCACAGCTAAACAGATGAGTTTTCAGTCTGGATTTAAATGTGGCTAATGTTTTAGCACATCTGATCTCTTCTGGAAGCTGGTTCCAGCTGCGGGTGGCATAATAGCTAAAAGCGGACTCCCCTTGTTTTGTGTGAACCCTTGGTATTTCTAACTGACTCGATCCTAATGATCTGAGTGGTCTGTTAGGTTTATATTCAGTGAGCATATCTGCAATGTATTTAGGTCCTAGGCCATTGAGTGACTTATAAACGAGTAAAAGTACTTTAAAATCAATCCTAAATGTAACTGGAAGCCAGTGTAAGGACCTGAGGACTGGTGTGATATGCTCAGATTTTCTGGTTCTAGTCAGAATCCTGGCAGCAGCGTTCTGGATGAGCTGCAGCGGTCTAATGGTCTTCTTTGGAAGGCCGGTGAGGAGACCATTACAATAATCCACCCTGCTGGTGATAAAGGCATGAACAAGTTTCTCCAAGTCGTGACTGGAAACAAAACATCTAATTCTTGCAATGTTTTTGAGATGATAGTATGCTGATTTAGTTACTGCTTTGACATGACTACTAAAACTAAGGTCTGTCTCCAGAATCACCCCAAGATTTCTGACTTGATTTTTAGTTGTTTGACCCCTAGAGTCAAGGTATGCATTCACCTTGAGAACTTCATCTTTGTTTCCAAATACAATGACTTCAGTTTTCTCCTTGTTTAGCTGAAGAAAGTTTTGGCACATCCAACTGTTAATATCATCAATGCATTGGCAGAGGGAGTCAATGGGGCTGTAGTCATTTGGAGATAAGGCTAGGTAGATCTGGGTATCATCAGCATAGCTGTGATAGGCCATTTGGTTTTTCCTCATTATCTGACTTAGTGGGAGCATATATAGGCTAAACAAGAGCGGTGCAAGAATTGAGCCTTGTGGGACTCCGCATGTCATGGACGTCCACTTAGACTTATGCTCTCCTATACTCACATAATAACCTCTCCCTTCTAAGTATGACCTGAACCATTTAAGTGCCAACCCAGAAAGCCCGACCCAGTTTTCCAGTCTCTCTAGAAGTATGTTATGATCGACCGTGTCAAACGCAGCACTTAGATCTAGCAGTACCAGCACTGATATTTTGCCAGAATCAGAATTAAAGCGAATATCATTTATTATCTTAATGAGTGCTGTCTCTGTACTGTGATGCACACGGAAACCAGATTGAAAATTATCCAGGTATTCATTTGAGTTTAAGTAGTTGTTCAGCTGATTAAAAACTATCTTTTCAATAATCTTACCTATGAAAGGAAGATTTGATATTGGTCTATAGTTGCTCAACATGGTGCTATCAAGATTGTGCTTTTTCAGAAGGGGCTTAACAACTGCAGTTTTCAGGGAGTTTGGAAAAGTTCCAGAAAGAAGTGAGGTGTTCACCACTTCCAAGAGATCTACTTCCAAACTGTTAAGCACACTTTTGAAAAAAGATGTAGGAAGTGTGTCGAGATAGCAGGTTGACGATTTAAGATGCTGTACTATTTCTTCCAAAATTTTGCTATCAATTGTTTCAAAAACAGACATAGTCACTTCTTTTTGAGATTGCTGTCGAATCTGTGTGACCTCTGTATTACAGGAAGATGTGCCAATCTCCTTTCTGATATTACTGATCTTCTCTGAAAAGAAGGAAGCAAACTCATTGCATTTGCTGTCGGAGAGCATTTCACTAGGAATCTGACTTGGGGGGTTTGTCAGTCTCTCAACAGTAGCAAAAAGAGTACGAGTGTTGTTTAAGTTACTGTTTATAAGGTTTGAGAAGAAGGTCTGTCTAGCTGTGGCTAGTTCCACATTGAAAGCATGAAGGCTGTCTTTATAGATGCTATAGTGAATTTCAAGTTTCGTCTTCCGCCACCTCCGCTCAGCTTTTCTGCATTGCCTTTTCATATTCTGAACTGCTGTTGATTTTCTCCAAACTGATTTCTGTCTGCCTGTCTTCTTGCTGACCTTTATCGGAGCTATATCATCAATAACATTCTTAACTTTTGAGTTAAATGAATCCAGGAGAAGATCAACAGAGTCTGCAGAAATGCGTGGTGTTGAAGATATAGCTTAATTAATATAAAAATAAAAAAAAAAGATAAAAAAAATATATATAAAAAAAATAAATAAATAAATAAATAAATATATTTAATTAAAAAAAAGAAAAAAGGCTGTGAATGATGATAGTATAGCCATGCATATGTACTGTCATGTGTTATCTGTGCTACTGACAGGCCAAAAAAAAAAAAAAAAAAAAAAAAAAAAAGAAGATATAGCCTCCATAAATAGCACACTAGTGTTCTCATTAATGCATCTCTTTCTGACAGAGACAGATCTAGATTCAGTGGTGACAGAGATCAGTATATCAAAGAAAATACAGAAGTGTTCAGACAGTGCTACATCCTTAATAACAATGGATGAAATGTTTAGACCTCTACTGATGAGTAAATCTAGAGTGTGTCCACGATTGTGTGTTGGTCCATGCACATGCTGAATCAGGTCAAAAGTGTTTAAAACAGTTATAATTTCTTTTGTAGTTTTGATTTCAGCATTATCTATATGAATATTAAAATCCCCTGCAATAGCAAAACAGTCAAACTCTGAGGAAATCAGCAGTTTTAGTGAATATAAATGCCAGCCGCTCATCAGCCTAAAACAAACAGGCTGAGCGTGTTTCATTCATACATTATTGTGCTTATGCCCTATAAACGTTTGTCTGGCACTTCTGTGACAGTATAAGTGTATGTGACAAAATAAACACATCAAGTGCCTATAAATGCTGTTTGAGCTAGTTGAAAATATGAATGACCAGCGTTTAGTCTCTCTGTGTTGGCGCTAGAAACCGATTTGAAATTTTGAAACTGGCAGTTATGCGACGTCACTGAACGTTCTAAATCCCATATGTGGGACCATACTCCCAGGGGCACGGAAATGAAAATCCCATATGTGGGACCGTACTGCTCAAAAGGTTAAATTCAAATAGAAGAAAATATATTTTATACAATATATGTAAATATATTTTGAAATGTATATAAAAAATATATTTAAATATTTTATTTTGGCTGCTTTTTTAGATTTTTCCACATATATTAAATACATGTAAATGTATTTTTATCGGAAATATTTACATATATTTATTTCCTCTATATGTAAATACATTTAGATATCATACTATGTAAATATATTAATTTGCAATACATGTAAATATATTAGATTTCTATAAATGCAAATATATTTTAAAACATTAAAATATATAATTAAATAAACTTAAACATGTTTCATAGAATATATTCCCATTTACTCAAACTTTATGCAAATAAATTAAATCTCCACACATGTGAATGTTTTCATTATCAAGATTATGATTTGCCCCTTCATAATAAATAGAATACAAACAAAATTCAGGCACTGGAAAACTCTCCAGACAATGAAACTTAAAAACAGTGACAATATAAATGTACTTATTAATATAAAGAGTACATTTATCAACACCAGTTCAGCATGAACCAACAAAACTATGAATGCTTATGATGTTTCTGGCACATAAATTAAATATTATCCTTCTATAAGCATCCAGGGTCAAAACATTATGCAAGTTTTAGTAGGCATTCAACACACTGTATTTAAACATAAGAGCTATCATCAACTATGCACAATTTCTCAACTAATCACATGCTCCTCTATTGAACCTGAATCAAGCATTGTAATACATCAGCTAATCAGGCCCTTAACCAACCCACTTCCAATAATTAATTTGAAATCATGCAAAAAAAATTTTTTACAAAAAAAACGAAAAAAAAAAAACATTGCAGGTTACATTGTTATGCCAGTAGGTGGAAGCAAGAGACTGTCTTAATGAGTTACTTAACCAATGAAAGAATACTATGACAAATATGTCACTTTATGGATATACAGCAAATGTTGGGGGAATTATGATTCACACTGATGCACTTCTGAATAGATGTATTATAGCAAACCAAGACCAGCATTATGGTCATTTCACACTGCCACAAAACTATTTTGTTTTGTTTGGTCAGTGCGCTCACCCTGTTGAAGTATAGCAAGTGTGAAATGGCTTTTAAGTGCTTTGGGGGAAGAAAAAAAAAATATATATATATACAGTCATGGCCAAAAATATCAGCGCCCTTGGTAAATATGATCAAAGAAAGCTGTGAAAATTAATCTGCAGCATTAAACCTTTTGATCTTTTATTTGAAAAATTCACAAAAATCTAACCTTTCATTGGATAATAAGAATTTAAAATGGGGGAAAATCTCATTATGAAATAAATGTTTTTCTCAAATACACGTTGGACACAATTATTGGCACCCCTAGAAATTCTTATGAGTAAAATATCTCTGAAGTATATTCCCATTCATATTCACAATTTTGAGCACTCCAGTGGGATTATGAACATGAAATTATCCAGCCATGGCTTCCGGTTTCACAGAAATATAAATAGGAGGGAAAACAAAGCCCAAATTCCCTTAATCATCCATCACAATGAGATAAAAACAAATAATATATTTCTGATGTGCAGTAAAAGATAATTGAGCTTCACAAATTAGTGAAGTGGCTTTAAGAAAAGAGCTAGAGCAGTGAGAATTCCCATTTCCACCATCAGGGCAATAATTAAGAATTTCCAATCAACAGAAAATGTTACAAACTGCCTGGAAGAGGACGTGTGTCTATATCGTCCTAAAGCATGGTGAGAAGGAGAGTTTGAGTGGCTAAAGACTCTCCAAGGACCACAGCTGGAGAATTGCAGAAAATAGTTGAGTCTCGGGGTCAGAAAACCTTTAAAAAAATTGTCAAACAGCACCTACATCACCACATGTTGTTCGGGAGGGTTTCAAGAAAAATTCTCCTATCTCATCCAAAAACAAACTCCAGCATATTCAGTTATCAGACATGACTGGAACTTCAAATGGGACTGGCTTCTATGGTCAGATGAAACTAAAAAATTAGCTTTTTAGCAGCAAATGCTCTATATGGGTTTGGTGAATACTGCTGAAATATACTCAAGTCAAGTCAAGTCAGCTTTATTGTCAATTCTTCCACATGTACAGTACATACATACAGAGAATTGAAATTGCGTTACTCTCAGACCCTCGGTGCATACAGTTAACATTAAACACTGACAGTAGACGTTCAAATACAGATAAATACAGTTTAAACATATGTACATACAAACTATACAGATATACAAATGAGGACATTGTAGAAAAATAAAAAAGAGATAGATAAAGTGACATAAGGCACATGGCAGATAGAGTGCAAACCAGTTAAATAAAACAAAACTGTGCAGATATACTGTATGTGTAGTGCAAAAAAAGAACAGTGTTTTATCTGACTGTCAGAAGAGGTAGTTTACAGTCAATGCTGGATGAGGTAGAGATCAGTCCAGTGCTGCACAAAGAGACTGGTGCGGGTCACAGTTTGTAAGAGGGGGGGAGGTCCTGGGGATGTGGGGAGCTTGGGGGGGGGGGGGGTCGTAGTGTCAGAGTTCAGTGCTGCGTGGGGTAAAAGAAGGGGGGGGGGGCAAGGACGGGAGGGAGTTCAGCTTCCTGACAGCCTGATGTATGAAGCTGTCCTTCAGTCTGCTGGTCCTCACCTGGAGACTCCGCAGTCTCCTCCCTGATGGCAGCAGACTGAAGAAGCTGTGTGACGGGTGGGTGGGATCACCTGCAATGCTGAGAGCTTTGCGAGTGAGACGGTTGCTGTAGATGTCCTGGAGGGAGGGGAGAGAGACACCAACGATCTTCTCAGCTGCTCTCACTATCCGTTGAAGGGACTTGCGGCAGGATGCGTTGCAGGCGCCATACCACACAGTGATGCAGGCTAGTCAGGATGCTCTCGATGGTGCCTCTGTAGAAGGTGCACATGATGGGGGACGGGGCTCTGGCTCTTTCTGAGTTTGCGGAGGAAGTAGAGATGCTGCTGTGCTTTCTTGGCCAGTGCCGCAGTGTTGTTAGTCCAGGAGAGGTCCTCTGTGATGTGCACACCCAGGAATTTGGTGCTGCTCTCTCTCTCCACAGTCGCACCGTTGATGGTCAGAGGAGCATGCTGAGTGTGCACTCTCTTGAAGTCAACAACAATCTCCTTCGTCTTCTCCACATTCAGAGAGAGATTGTTGTCCCTGCACCACCCGGCCAGGCGGCTCACCTCACTCCTGTAGTTTGTCTCATCTCTGTTGCTAATGAGACCCACCACAGTCGTGTCATTCGCAAACTTAATGAAAAGGTTAGAGTTGTGTGACGGTGTGCAGTCGTGGGTCAGCAGAGTGAAGAGGAGGGGGCTCAGCACACATCCTTGGGGGGCCCCTTTGTTCAGTGTGATGGTGCTGGATGTGTTAATGCTGACCCGTACTGCCTGAGGTCTCCCGTTCAGGAAGTCCAACAGCCAGTTGCACAGAGAGGTGTTGAGCCCCAGCTGGACCAATTTGTGGGTGAGCTGCTGAGGGATGATTGTGTTGAATGCTGAACTGAAGTCTATGAACAGCATCCTGACATATGAGTCTTTTTTGTCCAGATGTGTGAGGGCTGGGTGGAGGGCAGTGGCGATGGCATCATCGGTCGAGAGGTTGGACCTATATGCAAACTGGAAGGGGTCCAGGGAGGGGGGGAGGACAGACTTGATGTGTTGCATGACTAGCCGTTCAAAGCACTTCATGGGAATAAGTGAGTGCTACTGGACGGTAGTCATTGAAGCAGGATGGAGATGACTTCTTCGGGACTGGAATGATGGTGGTGGCTTTGAAGCATGTGGGGACAACAGCCTGACTTAGTGAGATGTTGAAGATGTCTGTGAAGACATCAGTGAGTTCCACTGCACAGTCTCTCAGTACACGCCCAGGAATGTTGTCAGGACCCGGAGCTTTGCGTGCATTGATCCTGCTGAGGGATCTCCTCACGCTGTCTGGGGACAGCATCATCACCTGGTTGCCGGGAGGAGGTGGAGTCTTCTGTGCAGTGGTGCTGTTTTGTGCCTCAAAGCGAGCAAAGAAAGCATTCAGCTCGTTCAGCAGGGGGATGGTGCTGTCACAGGTCTGTGGTGGGGGCTTATAGTCCGTAATGGTCTGTATTCCCTGCCACAGGCTCAGAGTGTCTCTGCTGTCGCTGAAACGATGGGCTATTGAGTGTTTAATCTTATTATTATACATTACTGACACTCTATCCTCCAACTTGATACTGTTAAGTGCTTTGACACAATCTGTATTGTTAAAAGCGCTATATAAATAAAGGTGACTTGACTTGACTATCCTCCTGGAGTACGGTCTCTTGGTCTCTCTGATGCCGTGGGATAGGTTGGCCCTAGCTGTCTTCAGGCCCTCCTCATCTCCAGCTCTAAAGGCAGCGTTCCGAGCCTTCAGAAGTCTGTAGACCTCCCCTGTCAGCCACGGCTTCTGGTTGGCCCAGACAGTGATAGTCTTTGTGACCGTTACATCATCAATGCACTTGGTGATGTAGGCAGTGACAGTCTCTGTGTATTCTTGGAGGTCAGTAGTATTGTTGTATGTGGCAGCCTGCTTAAACATATTCCAGTCAGTGGTGTCGAAACAGTCTTGAAGTGCCTCTGACGACCCTTCCGGCCACACTTGTATCTGTTTGTGTATTGGTTTGATGACTTTAACAAGCGGTCTGTATGCAGGCATTAGCATGACAGTGATGTGGTCTGAGGCTCCGAGGTGGGGGAGGGGGAGGGCCTTGTATGCTCCTCTGGGTGGTGTAAACAAAGTCCAGCGTATTTTTTCCCCTTGTTGGTAAGTCAACATGCTGGTGTATTTTCGGGAACACGCTCTTTAAGTCTGCGTGATTAAAGTCTCCAGCCAAGATGAGAAAAGCATCTGGGTGGGCTGTCTGCTGCTCACTGATGTGCTGGTACAAATCATGTAGTGCTTCACTCCTGTTGTTGTTATTGGAGCTGGGAGGGATGTATACAGCAACGAGCAGAATGGCTGTATATTCCCTCGGTAGATAGAACGGCCGGCACTTAATAATCATAAACTCCACCAGGGGTGAGCAGTGTTTGCAGACCACAACAGTGTCGCAGCACCATACATTATTGATGTAAACACAAAGCCCACCGCCGCGTCTCTTACCTCCCTCGACGAGAGCTCTGTCTGCTCGATAGCATGTTAGCTGCTCGAGCTGAATGGCGCAGTCCGGAACGCTGTTGTTAAGCCATGTTTCCGTAAACACAAAAACACAACAGTCTCTTACAGTCCTCTGAGTAGAGCGAAGTAGTCGGATGTAGTCCAGTTTATTGTCCAAAGAGTGTACGTTCGCCAGTACGATGGTGGGGATAGCTGGCTTGTGTGGGTTAGCCGCTAGCCTAGCTCGGATACCTCCATGCTTACCCCTCTTCTGCTTCCTCTCACGCCGCTTGTAGCGCCTCCGCTGTGGGCGAGATGCAGTAGTGGGGGTCGGTGATGGAGTAGGCCTCCGGAGCAGACCGAGATCCCGCAGCTCTTTGGCGTGCGTGGAGTTTAACTCTAAAAATGTGGTTCTGCAGACATCGAGCAGAAACTTACGACTGTATGCGCGCTTAAAGACAGGTAGACGAGACGAATATGTACAAAAACATTGCGACTTACAAGACAAAAAACATGAAAACACCTTTCTGTCGGGAGAGAGAGAAGCCGCCTGCATCTGTTGTGCGTGCCGCCATCTTGGATTTTAATGTTGCAATGTATTATTAACTGTCCTTGCTGCTTTTGATTAGTAACTGATTACCTGAGTTTCGTGTGAATTGGTCTTTATCTGATCTCTCTGATAATGAGTTCTGCTGAAACTCTAGCTAGAACTAGAACTGCTACGTATTTTGTTTTCAAAACTTTTAACTTCACTAAAATAACACTAATATAAGTAAATACTTTTTGTTTGGATTCGAGTTTCTAATAAACTTCATCTGGTATTTATTAACTGAACTCTTAATAAAGGTAGATGAGGAGTAACAACTGAATATATTGTCATATTTTTGCTGTTAGAAGAAGCTGAAAATTTAACACTGAAATCAATATAATCAAAGACTGACCATAATTATCCTTTCCATCCAAGACAGATTTGTTCATTTTCAGTGTGTGTCTGTTATTCATAGAGGGCTGATATGGGAGGAAAATTATGTTTGTAAATCAGTTTCCAATAATTCAAATCTGACAGCTTGATAGATTATTTATAATGAGATTTATATAATCACATTTTAGCACAGATTATGTACTGCTATTTTTAATAAAGATAACTTGTGAAAATGTAAATCATATTAACATTAAGAAGATATTATTTGAACCATTTTAATTAAAGATGTCCATTCAGAGAGTCAAAATCAACTCTTAATTCTACCACCAACGCAGTCCTTTACTATAATGCACTTTATCTAAATAAAGCTGAAATTTGATTTATTGCTTTTACATTCTGGGGAGAAACTGAGGAGAATTCAGTTTCACTTTATACATTTAATAATAAAATATTTTTTTTCTATCTTTTGCTAGCTCTGGAATTCATCCTTTCGATTGATCTTGTACCGTATTATATTTTTCTAAAGTAAAATTACATGATTTTAGCGAAAAAGACTTTTATTTTGTTCTGGCGATCTGACGTCATAAGGCTGCGCTCCCGCTTCTGTGATTCTTCTGGAGAAAGGTGATCGTGCTTATAATAGTTTAAAGTGTTTAAATTAACTAAACTCATTTAGAGAATTCTATATAAACTGTGAAATTGATTATTAACCAGTGTAACATTGTAACGCTTTATCTAGTAATATTAATGATGTTAATTGTATGTGTGTAAGCTCCCACACACATGAGTAACAGAAGAGGTGCGTCTCTTGTATCGTGAATCAGTTTATCATTAACATGAACTCAGTCACTGGCGATAGTGATGGAGAAACCGAGCTTTTAAAATTCTGAGTCAACTGAATCTATTTATTCGCAAAATGATTCAGTGATTCAAATAGCTGTCTAGACCTGCTGCTCAAAACAACAAACACAAACTTGTGTAATGACAACTTTTACAAACCACCAGCACATGCGTTCATGAACGTTGGAATCTTTTAAATATAACCTGCAAATCAGTAAATACCAGATATACATCTTAACACAATGTGAACGTGTTTAAAATTCGTGTTCTGTTATTAGATTTATTTATTTTTGGTCCAAACACAGAAAAACTCCTGCTGAAGCAGCTGAGATCCACGTGACACACTTATAAAGATGGTGTTTATTAAAGAGGAGAGTGAAGACATGAAGATTGAAGAAACATTCAGAGTCAAACATGAAGATACTGAGGAACAAACAAAGACGGTGTTTATTAAAGAGGAGAATGAAGACATGAAGATTGAAGAAACATTCAGAGTCAAACATGAAGATACTGAGGAACAAACAAAGACGGTGATTATTAAAGAGGAGAATGAAGACATGAAGATTGAAGAAGCATTCAGAGTCAAACATGACGATACTGAGACACAAACAGGTTGGTTTTCATTCTCAAAGCTGAATTCACTCATTTGATTCTTATTAAATTGTCCGGCTCTACAGAATACAGAAAACTCTAGTGTTCATTTTTTTCAGTAATAAAAATAGGTGGAAGAAGGCTATTATTGTCCAAAAAACTATTTCTTAATTATGAAAAATAACATAATGGTACACAGTGTTGTGTTAGTTACTCAAAGAATGTAATATATTGCTCATTACTAGTTACTTTCAAAAGTAATATTGTTACTTTACTTGTTACTTTCTGGCAACAGTAATTAGTTACACTACTAGTTACATTGTTTCTTCACGCCTCACAGAAGTTATAACTGTGTATCTTCCACATAAATGTTACTAATAACATATTTCTGCCTCATCATTTGGCCAAAATCCACACTGGATCTCAATCAGAAGTTATTACAAACACTCAATAGTGATTAATAGTGACATTCAAGAAGTGTTGTATTAATCTCATTAATTGTCATGTGTAGCTTGAAGCTAATTGTAATTTCTCCATTACTCATATACGATTATATTTCATTATGTATTTTAAATCAGCGGGTCGAGGCATCAAAAGTAACTAAGCTGTTTTATGGATGGTAACTGTAATATTATTACTGAAATCTTATTAGTAACTAGTTACACTACTAGTTACTGCAAAAAGTAATATTATTACAGTAACTAAGTCACAGTAACTAGTTACTGCCCAACACTGATGGTACATCCCTCCATCAGGATCTAGTTAGATGGAGGTTTTTGGTCATTATTCTTTTGGCTTGTCAAAATTTATTACAAGAAAATATGGATATATTTTGGATTATATATATTTGATATGTTTAAGAGATTCTTTATTTCTTTTTGGTTGTGAAAAAATATAGAGCTGAGTATCATCAGCATAACAGCTATAATGACGTATTTCAAAGGAAGCTTATACAAACAGAAAAGCAGAGGAGTGAATACTGAGTGTTAGTGGTCAGATAGACAGGATCTAAACTGTGCTAATTCTTGTCCACAAATGAAAACATCATTCTCAAGCTCTTTAAGAAAAGTTGGGCTCTATGAAAGATCGCATAACTCTATAATAGAGATGCAACTTCAATAAGCACAATTACTGTGCTATGATGGGGTTAAAATTTAAATATAAATGAACAAAATTTGCTATTCAGAACTGCTATTCTACAAAACTGAACATATTGAGAGGACACTCTGTTTCTAATATTTTAGACATAAATGACAGATCTGAGATTTGTCTGTAATTAACCAGTTCACCTGGAGTCCTCTACCACGAATGTTTGATAAGGGGACTGAAAAGAGCTGTGATATTTTTGAGTTACAGGATTTTATTTTTTTAATAAACAGCCATGTCATAATCATTCAACCTCTATTCAGCGTTGCTATTTTTCAGTCACAAATTTTTATGGTAAGGAACAAAATTGTCTTAACGCAATTAAGCCAAGAAGAACATAAAAGGCTGAATTGAACATGCAGAGTTCCCACGCGTCCTGGAAAATTAGTGACCAATTTTCCAGTCCAAAAACACATGGAAAATGAGAGAAACATAAATTGTCCTGGAAAATTATTAGGGCTGCCCCCTAATAGTCGACTAATCGTTAGTAGGGTTGTAACGATATACCGGTATGATGATATACCATGATATAAAGACGTATGATTATCATACCGTGTACATTTGCTTATCTACGGTATTGGGAGAAAATAAAAGACGCAGAATCTCACCTGCGCCTAGGCAACAACTTTCCACTGAACTGTTCCTTTGCTCCACCCACACATACAGAGGAGACAACATCAGAGACAGAGGCCATTATGAGTTATCTCTAATCTCTATCCCAGTATGGGAATAACGTTACTGTGAATATAGAAACGCTTATTTGTCCTCGAGGATAGACAGTTCGCAAAAACTGTGGTCGAAAAGCAGCTGCAAAAAGAGGAAACACATCAAACATTACCTATATTTCAGAACACCATCCTCCGTGCAGATACAGTTATGTCCCATTTATTACTTAAGGTTAAAGCCTTATGATTTCCGTGATGCGGAGTGAATCCCAGAATCCAGTCATGACAATGAATTTACAATGCAGAGGTCACATAAAACGCACGATTTTATGGATTGATGAATAAATCAAAAACAGAGCGGTCAAATCACGACATGGTCTAGTGTCTGTGATTATTAAAGAGCAAAAACAATGCTATATAAAAATATAATTGTTTGTTTTGCGTGTCTCTCTGTGATGAATGAGCGGCGTTGTGTCATGTACTACATACTCAAGTATGCGCGCTGGCGCCACTCATAGTGTTTAACAGCACCTTCTGTCTCACTATCTGAGGACATGGACACAAACACTGAGAGCCTCACTGACACTGAGAGAACAATTAATAATTTTTTTTTCATGAAATAAATTCATTTTATTTGAGAAACCACTGTCAAATACACTGACACTCAAAGCTCTTCACTACTACCCGTCAAAATAAAAGTCAGCTTTTTAACTCGAAGAAATTGACAGAAATTACGACTGTACTATAATATAATGTAGCCTACTTCTAAATTAATAATAATTTATAGAAACATTTAAGGAATATAATTTTCTCCTTATTTTTATTTAGTAAATCTCTGTTGTGCAGTCCTTTACGAAAACAAAAGGATAAAAGTTATTTTCATTTGATTACATTTTAAAACATTAATTAATTTGTTTAAGCTTTATGCATTAATTTCATTACCACCATTTTTGATATTATATTTGTATTATATCATAAAAGTACAGAATCCAGAAAAATTAAGTCAAACCAGAATTTATGAATTATGATGATTATAAGTTGTTAAACTAATATATAATCAATGATTAAATTTACTTGATTGTTTTTGATTAATTAAATTTGAATAAACATGCTTGCAAACATTTGTTCAACCAAAAAAAAACTGTTTTGATTGTTTAATACCGTATACCGTGAAACCGTGATATTTTCTGAGACGATTATCATACCGTTGCAACCCTAATCGTTAGTCAACCAGAAGAGGCTTGGTCGACCAAAATATTACGTCGCAGAAAAAAAATCCACAGGCGATGTTACTGACTGATAGATCGTTAACGGCTAGTCTATGTGGTAATACAGTACATCAAGCAGGACATCCAAACGCTCGCCTATCATTCATCAACCTCAAATATGGTTTGTCATCTGAAATATGTAAGTAGCAGCAAATTTACATGTTAACCTAGAGAAAAGTGCACTATTCAAGTGTCTGTGTGTAGTGTGGAAGCTGAACAGTAGCGCTCACTGCAGGACAGATGGAGGCGCCGGAGCACTTGCTCTTAAAATACTCCCTCATTTTTGGTCATACAAATAAGAGTAATGCATCTTTCGAATCTGTAAAGACTCTACGTTTCTTTGTGTGCACTCACAATAACAACAAAATGTGCTTTTGTAAAATAATGAAAGCAAACATAATGCACTTTCTGCCGTCTCTGTGAACTTGAGTGTGAAACTCAGTGTATATCTTTGCCTTACAGACATTAAAAATATATCTATAGAGAGTGAAATGTATCCTTTCAAATGGAAAACAAATTCTCAGATTATGTAATCCGTGAAACATGCATACAGGCGCATCCACTACTGTGGAGATGACGTGTCACTGTGTCTTCATCTCTTAAGCCAAAAACAAAGAAAGCACTAGTTTGTCAAATTATTAAAATGTTTATGCAGTCTCCGTACTGTTTTTCCTGACACATTAATAATCATTACTTCTGCCGGTGCGCTGTGGCAAGATTTATGCATGTGCTTGAGCGCTTCTTAGGCTATGTAAGCAATTAAAGGCTCATTATAATGATTTAAATGGTTCATTAATAAACGTGTGATTAGACGACTTATGCTGGGTACACACGACAAGATACTCGGGCTGATTTTGGGCCGATTTCTCCCCTTCTGACAATGTCCCGATTATCTTGGTGGTTCTAAAGATTATCTTATCAGATTTTCCTGCGGTGTGAGTTGTGTTAAGAATGTTGTTTGAATCTGCTCGGAAGAACGTCGGAGGCGCCCCGATCGCGAATCGTAAATATACAACATGTTGAATATTTACGATCAAAAATCCTGATGTGTGGGGGAGAACCCTGAGGACACCACACACTATAGGAGCAAAACAGTTAAATCTAGGATTTTTTCCCCTCATGTTTGTGGTCTCACATTTTGAAGATCTTATAAGATTTTTAATTATTTTAGTGTGTACTCAGCATTATGCTTAAAATTAACAACTACTAGTCGACCAGAAAAATCCTTAGTCGAGGGCAGCCCTAAAAGTTATTATTATTATTTTAATGTTCTTGGTCATTGAAGAACAGTTTACAAATGGTCTGAAACAATTAATGTTAGTAATAGAAAGCGTTCTGTTTAAGGACGGAGAGTATTGACACGTGAGAAATCTTGTGTTGACGTTTGCAGGTGCTAGGGATTAAAGGGATACTCCACCCCAAAATGAAAATTGTCATTAATCACTTACCCCCATGTCGTTCCAAACCTGTAAAAGCTTTGTTCGTCTTCAGAACACAATTTAAGATATTTTGGATGAAATGTGGGAGGCTTGTGACAGTCCCATTGACTGCATAGTAAATTGCACTGTCGAGGCCTAGAAAAGTATGAAAAGCATCGTCAGAATAGTCCATCTGCCATCAGTGGTTCAATCTGAATTTAATGAAGCGATGAGAATACTTCTGAACGAATTGTTTGAGAAAGCGATTTAATGACTCATTCATAAACAATGACAATCTCAACATAAATAAATGGAAAGAAAGTGTAGTGTAATATTTATATTCTTTATTTTTTGCCATGAGCTTTAAAAGCTGAAGAAATCTCTCTTCTCTCTCCTTTGTCTCCCTGGCTCTCTTGGTCTCTTCTTTCTTCTCTTTCCCTGGCCTCGTGTTCTTGTCTCTCCTCTTGCTCTCATCTCTCTCTTTCTCTTCTTTCCTCCCTTTCCATCATCTCTCTCCATCTCCTCTCCTCCCTTTCTATTGCTTCCATTTCTTTTTCTGCTTCCCCCTCCTCCATCTCGTGGATCAGTTCCTCTATGTCCTTCCTCTTCCTCCCTACTCTTTCAGCTGTTGACCTCACCGAGGATGGCAACATCTGGTCTGGATGAGGCAATAAGTTTGGGTGGTGTGATGGAAGGTCTGCCCCCTATTGCCTCATCCAAGACAGAATACAACTTCCAAGATGCTGCTGTAACCTCACCATCCTCGGTGCTCACACCAGTCTGTGGACATTTAAGATCCTACAAAAATGTAAAAGCAAAATACCAAGACAGTCAATTATAACATGGAAAAACATTAGCATGATCAAATCATGAAAAAAAAATCAAATTTTGGGGTGAACAATTTTTTTTTTTTTTTTTAAATCTTACTTTAAATTTTTGTTTTAGGTTTTCCCATTTTCGTTTCACTTGAGCAGCAGAAATTTTGCCCTCAAGCTTCTGCTCTGTCACAAAAGCTCTGTCACAATAAATGCACAGTAATAAAGCACAAAAAGAATTCAGTAAGACCTTTGCTTGAAGTGTGTTATGGGGTTGACGAGACGTGAGACGAGAGGATCCATTTGCAAAGCTTTATTGAGAAACATGGTCAAAACACAGGCAGGGTCGTTACACGGCAAACAGGAATGGCAGGGGCAAAACACAGAGCAGTCCGTAGAGCAAGCGTGGGTCGACGATCAGCATACACAATCCAGAGGGCTAGGCAGAGAGAATAATCCAGGAGCACGGGCAGGAATCAGAACACAGGGAATCTAACTAGGAATACTTGGAACGCTTCGTATGCAGGCTAGGCTAAACAATACTCGGCAGTGAGTAGGAGAAAGTCCAGAGTTTATGTAGTGTGTGTGTGTGTGTGTGATTGGGTGATGGTGATTGTGAGATGGTAAACAGGTGCAAGCGTGATCAGTGTAAACAGCTGTGTTGGTGCAGTGGATGATGGGAAATGCAGTCTATGAGTGATCTGTAACTGTGTGGTGTGAAGGTCCATGTGATGGGTGAGTGACCTCTAGTGGTAAATGAACAGAAGTTCATGGCCTGGATTTGTGACAACTACATTCAGTGTCAACAACACCTGAATAAAATTACATTTTACATTATTTGTTTACTTAAAACCTTTAATGGCAGCATTACGCTTTCCAGTGAAGAGGACTTCATTAGCCCCTCTCCACTGGATAAGGATCCGAGTGTGTTCATCAGTCCCTGTAAGGTCAAAACAGTGAACATTAATCATGATCAATCTATTAATGCTACACCGACAAACTGAGGCATACTTATTAACAGTAGCTTGCTATGTAGCCAGCAAAATATATACTAATTTAAATATAAACACTAGAAAAAGAGGGGAAGAATCGTTGTAATTCCGTTGAATTTTCTAATTTCATTACTGCTAAACAATGAACGTCTCTGTTAAAAAAGCAGTGTTAACAAGCTGATGTACAGCATTGATGTTAGCTCGATCGGTTCGTTAGCTTGATGTGCTCCGTAATGATTAAAAAAAACCTTTTACAGCCGATTCACGAGTCATCTCATCGATTTACAATGTTTAAACTTTTAATAAGTCAGCCGTTTACTTTATTTTAAACAAGTGCAATTTAATCACAATGAACAACGGTTTTCCCTGAGGTACTTACACTTGAAAAGAGCCATGTCTCCGGTTTCTGCCATTTTTCGAATAGGACGCCTCCGCTCCCGTGGCCTCATGGGATAGTAAAGTGTCCATTGTATGCCTACTACAGAATTTGGACAGAAGCAGTAGGTCATCCGGGTGCTTCTTGCCTATTGTTTTTCGAATACTATGAATTTGGCCATACTACTCGCATACTATTTTTCGCATACTATATAGTAGGGAAGTATGCGATTTCGGACGCACCGCATGATTTGCTGCATTCCAAAATGAATAAGCATTTTGAATTAATAATTTAAAAAGAATGACTCTGGTGACTCATTAATTAAGACTGTTATTTGCTGCCACCTACTGATTGTTTTAGTATAATTTTTAAAGTATCTTTTTCTCTTAATACTCAAAATTGTAATTATTTTAAAACATTAAATTCATGATCAGTACGGATCACGAATCAACAACGATCCATTTAACCCCTAATGGCTGAATACTGTCAATAATATAAACAGTTGGACAGACATTGTTATGTTGTTTAGTCTGTTTGGGACAGATACTTTTTGCAGACTTTTAAAAAAAAATTTTTTTTTAGAATGGCTTATTTTATTGAGTTGAGTTAAGACTGCAGTTGGGGAAAAACTGAAGGGAAAACCTAATGAGAACAGCCTAGGCAGTTGTAATGTTCATCATAATAAAGTGAAGAGCTTAACATCAGAAGCTCAGTGTTTGTGCATATTTGGTGTATTACTGATTTTATAGTTAAGTCATAACCATAATGTGTAATTTTTTTAAGACTTCTGGAGTGGCTGTGAATCTGTGATCCGTGTCTTTTATTCCTGTCATAATGAAATTTGAAATGTCCTGGAAAATGAAATCTGAAAAAGAGTGGGAACCCTGACATGCGAAAATTCATTTGGATAGACTTGTGGAGTTCTGGAAGAATGTTTTATGGAGTGATGTGAGCAAACTGGAACTTTTGGACCCTTGGATCAGCGGTATGTTTGGTGCAAAAAGATATATAGGAGAATGTTTGAAGGACATAATGGATTCTTTGAAGTTTCTGATCCTTTAGGCAAAGATTGCGATGCCTTTGGTGCAGAGACTAAAGCTTGATGATCAATGGACTCTCCTGCAGGACAATCATCCCAAAGTACACATCCAAATTTACTTATGCTTGGTTCAGGGATCGGTTGAAGAATGTTCTTAAGTGGCCTGTTCATTCTGCAGGTTTAATTCTTAATATCGGATTGAATTTGAAGAAAGCAGTGGCAATGTGAAAACCAAAGATTATCAGTGATCTTGAAGCGTTTTCGGGCGAGGAATGAGCCGAGATTGCAGTAGAGAGCTGACAAAAGCTTCTAAGTACTTATAAGCAGCATTTATTGGATGCTAGAAATATTAATATATACAGTGGTCAAATTGTAAAAAAATATCAGGAGGGATGGTGGGTCCTGTACCTAACTTAACTAATTTTTAAACACATTTTTATGTAACAAAAAATAAGCTTTCTTAAACTGTGATTTATAATCTGTTTTCCTTCTGGGGGCTGAAATGGGGGGGATTTTTGTCAATAATTAAACAATATTTTGTTTTTGTGCTGGTAGCTTTACTGATTTAGGGCTGTCATGGATGAAAAAATATAACACTGAAACTGCCAGTAGGTGGCAGCAAGTCCCTTATTTAATAAATGATTCACTGAATCATTCCGTCAAGCGATTTGTTCAAAATGGCTGATTCAGTTAGAAACAAAGCAAGTGACTTCCTTTATGAATGGATTATTAATCATTGGCTCACTCATTTCATTTTTCAACTATTGTTTTCTCAACAAGGGGGATGCCATCCCCCCTCAATTAAAGCCCTGGTTATAAAGAATAAAGTTTCTGCCCTAAATTTGACTTGTGGGTTGAATAATTTTGTCCGTTATTGTTTAAGTTTCAAGTTTTATTTGTCACATACACGACTATACAGAGATTGTATAACCAGCAGTGAAATGAGAGTAAAGATCCATTTAGATCCATTTCGATTTAATTTTTTATTACTCATAAACTTAACATTCTCAGAATCACAATAGGGCTTTTCACACTGCGCTTAACCCCGGGTTATCGTCGTTCTAAACACCGCTTTTAACCCCAGGTAAAGACACGTTTCACACCTGTAATTTGAAAGCGGTGTTAGCACCCCATTTTACCCGGGGTTATGAAACCCTGCTCCGGAGCAGGGTTAGCACCGCATTTGTGGTGTTAACCCCGCATTGCGGCGCTAAGTTTGTTCAGTGTGAAACTGAGCGGTGTTTGCTTGTTGCTGCTGGACGCCTGGCAACAGACAGCCAATCAGAAATGAGCAGCGAAACGCGCGTCGTGTAAACTGCAGCCGGTGAGAAGAAATATCAAAAGACAGAAAGCGTGTGAACTGGAGTGAATAGGAGACGGTATTAATCTTACGCTACTGTACAAGTAAACACTAACGTTAGTCTCTCCACACTTAAAAGAAATTCAAAGAAATATTCACATACTTTGCTCCTTGTTTTCTTTCTTTTGTACTTGTCTTTGTTTTCTTGGCTTTATGCGTCTCACGAGGCCGTTCACATGATGTCGCGCCTAAAACGCTAAGCGCGGCGCTTTCTCCTTCTTTCCAAAGCGTTCTGTAGCTTGCGCTCCCATGGCGTCTGCCGTTGCTAAGCAACCATGACCCGCGCTCTTCATGAAGACGCAGAAGTTTCAGCAAAGGATAAATGGATTTCCAGCACTAAATCGCTTGCAGTAGCTCTGCTACTAAATTTATTTAAAAATGGCTATTCCTGCCTGTGCAGCTATGATCAGCTGTTCCTCAATCTTCGCTGATCTAAAGACAAAAGAGGCGACGTTGTTTTTAATAACTGGCAAGACGCGGGAGAAGCCAGATTGCCTGCTGTTCGTCCAATCAGTGACAGTGACACCGCAAATATGCAAATAAGAACGTTAACCCAGGGTTTGGGAATGTACAGTGTGAAACGTCTGTTAATGAATACCCAGGGTTAACAGTTAACCCCAGGTATAGTATGAGCAGTGTGAAACGTGATAACAGATAACCCAGGATTCCTTTATCCGGGGTTTAGGATGACCCAGGGTTAACAATTTCAAGTGTGAAAAGCCCTAATGTGTAATGAATTTATGTAATAGTTTACTGATACCATTGTATTGTTGTCCACTTCGCAGGGCACTTAAGGTTGAATAGAACAAACGTCGCATGTGATAAGAGATACATGTACAAATATATGTTGGTGTGTGTGGGGGGGCGTAGACTATTGTAGTATTGTTGTCTCTGGTATTCTGGTCTGTGAGCGTACATGCGTTCAGGGAGCGTGGCTTTGGACGGCGATTGCAGGGAGGATGGGACGTTCGTATTCAGTGCTATCAGGCTGAAGTTAGCACTTTCCAAGATCTCCTACAGCACCTTTAATCCAGAATGTGGCTGCAAGATTAGTCTTTAACAAGCCAAAAAGAATGCATGTCACACCTCTGTTTATCAATTTGCACTGGCTACCAATAGCTGCTCGCATAAAATTTAAGGCATTGATGTTTGCCTACAAAACCACCTCTGGCTCTGCACCCCTTCACCTAAATTCAATATTTCAGACTTGTGTGTAGGGATGGGCGGATTGATCCTAAAGTATCGATACTTTCGATACTGGCGTTGTATCAAAAAGATCGATTCTCGAATAGAAGTATCGATCCTATCTGTTTTTAAAAAAATAAAATATTTTGGGATATTTTAATAATAGTAGTACGCCGTATATTATTGAAATATTTACTTAAATAGGAACAGCAATAGGAACTACATCTTCCGCTGTATCTCCGCTTATCAAGACAGCGTTCCCTCACTCTATCAAAGGCACGCACAGCGCAGGGTTAAAAAGGGAGTCGAGTGCGTGACTGCGGTCAAGACTGAAAGAAAAAGAAGCATAATCTGGAGTTATTTCACTCCAGTTAACAATGATGAAGCTTCATGTGACGTTTGTCAAAAAACAATACGCCACTGTGGCAATACCACAAATATGATAAAGCATCTAAAAGTAAAACACCCTAAAGAGCACAATGAAGTACAGCTGAGGCGAGCAGAGGAGGTAACAGAGACAAGACCCCCATCTTCTGGCTTGAGGCAGAGTTATTTAGCAGAATCCTTTCAGAGAGGCGGACATTATCCAGGTACCAATCAAGTGCAAGTGGTGATTAGGTTATTTAAATACAAAAAGTCGTGTCACATTTATTTATATACTTTATACAATACAGATTATTTCAGATATGAAGATATTGCAGTAGCCTAATTCACGGGGAGCAGAATATTACACTGCATTTGAGTATAAAGATTTAAACTGGACATTTTAGTTTAAACTAGAATTTTTATTAAAATATTTTATACTTTTTTTTAGCCTATATCTATTTCTGTTACCTAGTATCTGGTGGATATTCTTAATTATATTATTTTATTATTTATATAATTTAAAACTTGTTTATTAAATAAATTACATAGTTTAAGTGTCAAGTAATAGCTGGGAGAGATTTACTATCGTTATAAATTCTTACTGCCAGTAACACAGCTTTAAGAACTTATATTTATATATTTTATATTTAATAGATGACTCTCATAGAGCATCGGCAATTACAAGAAGCATAGGAGAGATGATTGTGAGGGACCTCCAGCCAATCTCAGTGGTAGAAGACAGAGGATTTATTGCACTTGTCAAGACTCTTGATCCACGCTACCAAATCCCTAGCCGGAAAAAGCTGATGGAGGGTACAATAAACAACATGTATGAAGACTGTAAAGCCAAAGTAATGGCAACATTACAAAATGAAAACCATGTGATACTCACAACGGATATGTGGACCTCAAGGTCCACAGAGGCATATCTAACTGTCCTGTCATTTTATTAACAACTGGCAAATGCAGGAATTTGTGTTAGAAACCGGCCATTTCAGTGCACAGCATACAGCTGACAATATTAGTGCAGAGCTGAAAAGAATAGCTGAAGAATGGGGCATAACTCAAAAGGTGCTTGCAGTTGTCACAGACAACGGTGCGAATATGGTTTCTGCAGTGCATAAGGCTGGGTGGAAGCATTACCCATGTTTTGCCCATACATTAAACTTGGTGGTCAAAGATGCAATAAAAACATCTCCTGAGATCTTTCAGCTGCTGGAAAAATTGTATCATTTTTCCACCACAGCACAAAAGCCACAGAGACGCTTAAACAGATCCAAAAGCAGCTGAAGGTGACAAAACATAAACTCATAATTTCAGTTGAAACCAGGTGGAATTCAGCTTTCTACATGAACAAATGGATCCAGTTACAACAGCCCTCTGTCTACTTGGAAAGAGTGACCTGTGCTTTACAAATAAAGAGCGGGCTGTTATCCACCTGACCATTGAGGCCTTGAAACCTTTTGAGGAGGCAACACGTGAAGTATCAGCAGAAAAACACATTTCTATCTCAAAGGTCATTCCCCTAGTATCACTGCTGCTTAGAGCAACTGCTGCCAGTGAGCATCAAGGTTGCTCTTTTGCCGCAGAACTGGCACAGCAATGTCAGCGCAGATTCCGTGGGGTTGAAACTATACACAGCCTCGCTGCCAGCACCTTTCTTGACATGAGGTTTAAGCACCTGGCATTTCGTGACAAAGATCATGTAGAAGCAGTGAAAAAGCGACTCCTATCTGAAATGCAAGATGTCCACTTGGCCACATCTGAGTTAGCTGCTGCACCACTAGAAGCTACCTCAACATCTGTCCTAAGGTCTGTGTCAGTACCTACAGCAAGCTGTGCCTCATCAGTTACTCCTCCAATGACCCCACATACTGCATCAGCTACATCTAGAGGCGGCATATGGGAGGATTTTGACATCCAGGTTATATCAGCACAACAACAACAATTGGGAAGCAGTGATTCTATAATTGAAATGCGTCACTATGCTGAGGAGAAAGTAGTTCCCCGAAACCAAGACCCACTAGTTTGGTGGAGAAATCATGAGCAAACCTTCCCAACTCTCAGCAAACTAGCAAAAAAATATCTTGGGATCACTGCATCATCTGTTCCGTCTGAGAGAATTTTCTCAAAGGCAGGGGAGTTGATCAGTCAAAGAAGAAACAGGCTAAAGGGGAAAAATGTCAACATTCTCTTGTTCCTTCACAAAAACTTATAAACCAGTTTTCATGCTTTTTCATGGTTTATATCAGTATGCACGCATGAAGACTGCGACTTAAATGTAAGATTCAACCTGAAGTTAAGCTTATTTGTCATTTAAATAATTTGAAGTGTTTGTAGCCTCACAGACATCCTTGGTTTGATTTTCAGTGCATTCCAGTCCATTGACTGTTGTTAGGTTTTTTTTGTTATTATTATTATTTATTAGGTATTTTTTGGTTTATTTTTTCAAAAGCAAGAGATTTTGATCAGTCAAAGAAAAACAGGCTGAAGAGGAGAATGTCAACATTCACTTGTTTCATCTCAAAAACCTATAAAGGGAACAAATGTGTAGAAACATTGTGAGAATTCTTGAGAAAAAGTTTGTGTGACGTGTTCATTTTTTTGTTATATAGCTTACAGTGTTATCTTTGTTCATTTAATTAATAATGTTCAGTATTTTTTAATAAATGTAAAAAAGAATCATGTCCATTGCAGTTTTTATTTAAAGATGGCTATCAAAAAACAATATAAAATCACTAACATAAAAATATTTCATTGGAGTATCGGTATCGATATCGACAATACTTGTCTTGAAAGTACTTGGTATCGGATCGGAAACAAAATAATTGGTATCGCCCATCCCTACTTGTGTGCCCTCTAGAATCTTGTGTTCTGCAAGTGAACAGCACATTGTAGTGCCATCCCAAAGAAAAACACATCTCTTCTATCTTCATTTGACCCTCTAACTCTAGCACTCTATATTCAAACTATTTTATCTATTTGTTTTCTTTATTTATAAAAATACACTTGACCCTCCAATACTTACACTGTACATTCTATTTCCATCCTAACTGCTTTGTTTTATTTTTATTTATTATAAAAATGACCCTCTAATACTAGCATTCTCTATTTTTCTATTCTTTGGACTTGTTTTATTCTAATTTTAAAAAAGACCCTCTAACACTAGCGTTCGCTGTTCTATTTTCTATTCTATCTACTTGTTTTCTTTTTTTATTATATTAAAAAAAACCTTGCTTACAGCATTAGGCTAACTGAGACTTGTCATAGCACTTGCATATTATTGCTCTTTTGTTGGTTTTGATGCTTCTATTGCCCTCATTTGTAAGTCGCTGTGGATAAAAGCGTCTGCTAAATGACTAAATGTAAATGTTTTGATGTCTGTTGCTTTATGCCAAACTGGTGTTATCTCTTTTCACCACAGATCTAATGGCAGTGAAAGAGGAAAGACAAGAACTGAATGAAACAGAAGAGAAAGATCAAAATGAAAAACATCATGATTTCAAAACTGAAGAAAAATCTTTTAGTTGCTTACAAACTGAAAAGATTTCCTCACCAAAAACAGCTCAAAAAACTCAAACTACAAATCTTAATTCCCACATGAGAATTCAAACTGGAGAGAGACCTTACACCTGCCAACAGTGTGGACTGATTTTAAGTTGCAAAGAAGTCCTTGAAGTCCACATGCAAATCCACATTGAAAAGCAGCCGTTAATATGCCCTCAGTGTGGAAAGTGTTTTACACGGAAATCTCACCTTAATGCCCACATGATCATTCACACTGGAGAGAAGCCTTTCACCTGCCCTCATTGTGAAAATAGTTTCAGGGTTAAAGGAAACCTTAAGACTCACATTAGAATTCACACTGGAGAGAGACCTTTCACCTGCAAACAGTGTGGGAAGAGTTTCAGGGTCAAAGGAAACCTTAAGATTCACATGAGAGTTCACACTGGAGAGAGACCTCACAAGTGTCTTAAGTGTGAGAAGAGTTTCACATGTCAAAGCAGCATGAAACGTCATTTGCAAGCTCATTCTGGAGAGAAATTGCCATTTTCCTCAGAGTGACAAGGTTTAAAAAGGAGCGATTTCTACAATCATCTGTGCATTCCTTCTCAAAGACAATTTTAATGTAGTCTGTGTAATAAAAACATTCACACTTAAAGACTTGTAAAGTCCTGCAAACGTGAGACTGTGTTCTTTGTTAAAGAGTATGATAAAAAAAATTTGTATGACTGACACCATGACTACTTCTTTTACTTGCATCCTTGACTTCTTTATGCTTCACCATAAGGCTTCTTATTTTCTTTTGCGCACATGTACTCCGTTGGCCGTACCTGACCATCTTCTTTGCTGTAGTTTAAAATATTTATCTGCTGTGGTAGATTTCCTCTAATTTCGACTATGTTGGGCTGTCCTCGGCTATTCAAAGCAGCCAAGGACTGCCCAAGGGGCCATATTTTTAGGGGTGTGGAAATTTCCACATAAGAGACTGGGATGCATTTCCCAAAAGCTACATAAGGCTAAGCATATCGTAAAGATTATCATACGTAAACATCTTACGAATTACGGTCCATTTCCCAAAAGCATCGTAACTTAAGTAGAACTTGAAAATCGTCATAGATCTACCAGTGCTCTGAAGTTATCGTAACTCCCTAAGTGCATCTTAAGGAGACCGTTATATACGGTCTCCTGCAGGACAACCTGTAAAGTGCCCATAAAATGTACTCCTTTCCAATGTGATTTAAGCATTGTTCTTATGCAATAATTTAACAATTAAACCAATAAAATAAAAATTAAATGACTGAACACAATTTAAAGTATGAAAAAGGAATTAAACATACACTGCTGTATATTTTATCTACCAGGGGAATTCCTAGTGTGCTTTACAGACTTGGAAAAAAACACGTGTCAATGGCGTGCATGAAAAGCAGCCATGTATTGTACCCTGAAATAATGTCTTTAGATATTACATACTATAATATATTTATCATATATATAGTATATTAATATTGTATAACTATTAAATAATATTACATTATATTATAATCTAAGTTGTCTGGAACACAGCATTAAGCTAAACATTTCAATTAACAAACATGTACTACAATTACGAGACATTCTATAAGGTGACATTCAGCACTTGACAAACGGATAGCAACTCCTAAGTAGCACTTAAAGGGGACGACATACACGCAGTTTCACCCAATCTCATGTTAATCTTGAGTACCTATAGAGTAGAACTGCATCCTTCATATCTCCAAAAAGTATTTAGTTTTATCATATTTATAAAAGAAAGATCCAGCTTTACGATTCTCTCCGAAAAAAGCAGAGCTCCTGGAGGCGCGCCGTGGGTGGAGCTAAAGATTGACGAGCACTTGCGCCGATCGCCAACAGAACAGAGACATTTGATGCCGTTTCACTTACCATCTGCAGTTCTGAATCATGACGGGGATCTTTTATAGCTTGGACTGCTCCATCTTTCAGTATCAAACGACGTGCAACTCCAGCGTCGAACTGGGCCTTGTTTATAAAACGTTCCTCAACAAACACACTTGAGAAACTCCATTGCTGCCCCGGAAAAACAAACTATATCCACTGTTCACGTAACGCTGGGTTCTTCGGGAAGCTGAACAAGGTTATCTTTCCCTCACAACCAAAAACACTTCTTTAGAGACATTCTTCCCGAGCGAGTCCTGTGCAGCGCTGCCGATTGAAGCGTGTTGATTGGCTGCTCTCGCGCTGGTCGATGCGTGCACGGGCGCACTTTTCCGGGAGAAATGCCCATATAAGGAGTTCCACCGTCGTTTACGTCAGCAAGACCCACGATCGAAAAAAAACTCTCCGAAACTTGTACGAACATGGAAGTAAGATTTTTGGCACAGAAATACTCTTTTGTTTTTTGTTTTTTAAAACTTTGTCCATGCTTTGCATGAGAATCCAACTATTTAACAGTGTAAACAACTCTGAATGCATGAAACAGCATTGTACCCCCCATTTAAAGCATGGCTACGAGCCGATTGTGTTAAATGCATTTTTTGGTAAACGCATGTAAAACAATAACAAACGTTCTTAAAATGACTGCTAGAAAATGCTCTTATGCGCTAAGATCAATTGTTATTGAGAAATGCAGCCCTGGTGTGTAAAACTCTTGGACGTATTTTAAAGAGTCTATGCCTTGAACTTTACATATTTCACATAATTTTGAAAACATAAGCAGTGCTAATGTAACTAAGTTTATAAATTAACATACAGTAAAATAAAATTTTATTTTTCATTCTTCCTGACCGCCAGAGATGGTGCTATATACAGGTGCATCTCAATAAATTAGAATGTCGTGAAAAAGTTCATTTTTTTTCTTGTAACATATTTCAAAAAGTGAAACTTTCATATGTTTTAGATTCATTACATGTAAAGTAAAACATTTCAAAAGTTTTTTTTTTTAATTTTGATGATTAGAGCTTACAGCTCATGAAAGTCAAAAATCAGTATCTCAAAATATTAGAATATTTAATATTTCAACAAATGACCATCCATACGGTATAAATTCTGGGTATCTCTTGTTCTTTGAAACATGGATTCTGTGCCTCTCCACTCTTCCTCCAGACTCTGGGACCTTGTTTCCAAATGAAATGCAAATTTTACTTTCATCTGAAAAGAGGACTTTGGACCACTGAGTAACAGTCCAGTTCTTTTTCTCCACAGCCCAGGTAAGACGCTTCTGACGTTGTCTCTTGTTCAGAAGTGGCTTGGTTGCCCTTTTCCTGAAGACGTCTGAGCGTGGTGACTCTTGATGCACTGACTCCAGCTTCAGTCCACTCCTTGTGAAGCTCTCCCAAGTGTTTGAATCAGCTTTGCTTGACTGTATTCTCAAGCTTGCGGTCATCCCTGTTGCTTGTGCACCTTTTCCTACCCAAATTATTCCTTCCAGTCAACTTTGCATTCAATATGCTTTGATACAGCACTGTGTAAACAGCCACACCTTTCAGTAATGACCCTCTGTGACTTACCCTCTTTGTGGAGGGCGTCAATGTTCATCTTCTGGATCATTGCTAAGTCAGCAGTCTTCCCCATTATTGTGGTTTCAAAGAACAAGAGATACACAGAATTTATGCTGTAGGGATGGTCATTAATTGAAACTCAAATGTAAATATTCTAATATTTTGAGATACTGATTTTTGACTTTCATGAGCTGTAAGCTCTAATCGTCAAAATTAAAACAAAAAAACTTTTGAAATGTTTTACTTAACATGTAATGAATCTAAAATATATGAAAGTTTCACTTTTTGAAATAACTTACAAGAAAAAATAAACTTTTTCACGACACTCTAATTTATTGAGATGCACCTGTATATATATATATATATATATATATATATATATATTAGTGCTGTCAATCGATTAAAAAAAATTAACTAATTAATCGCACATTTTTCTCAAATTAATCGCTATTAATCCCACCTAACATTAAAGTTTTTAAATATACTTTTATATTGCAATAATTTCACATTCAATCTTCAAATGTACAATGTAAAAACAACATAAAGACAGTATATTTTTTATATTTCTTTAATGGCATCTTTTTTATGATTGAAGGCCAGCGTCACTAGGGCTTTTCACACTTGAAATTGTTAACCCTGGGTCATCCTAAACCCCGGATAAAGGAATCCTGGGTTATCTGTAATCACGTTTCACACTGCTCATACTATACCTGGGGTTAACTGTTAACCCTGGGTATTCATTAACAGACGTTTCACACAGTACATTCCCAAACCCGGGTTAATGCTCTTATTTGCATATTTGCGGTGTCACTGTCACTGATTGGATGAACAGCAGGCAATCTGGCTTCTCCCGCGTCTTGCCAGTTATTAAAAACAACAAACTCTTTTGTCTTTAGATCAGCGAAGATTGAGGAACAGCTGATAATAGCTGTACAGGCAGGAATAGCCATTTTTAAATAAATTTAGTAGCAGAGCTACTGCAAGCGATTTAGTGCTGGAAATCATTTATCCTTTGCTGAAACTTCTGCGTCTTCATGAAGAGCAGGTCATGGTTGCTTAGCAATGGCAGACGCCACGGGAGCGCAAGCTACAGAACGCTTTGGAAAGAAGGAGAAAGCGCCATGCTTAGCGTTTTAAATGCGTTTTAGGCGCGACATGTGAACGGCCTCATGAGACGCATAAAGCCAAGAAAACAAAGACAAGTACAAAAGAAAGAAAACAAGGAGCAAAGTATGTGAATATTTCTTTGAATTTCTTTTAAGTGTGGAGAGACTACCGTTAGTGTTTACTTGTACAATAGCGTAAGATTAATACCGTCTCCTATTCACTCCAGTTCACACGCTTTCTGTCTTTTGATATTTCTTCTCACCGGCTGCAGTTTACACGACGCGCGTTTCGCTGCTCATTTCTGATTGGCTGTCTGTTGCCAAGCATCCAGCAGCAACAAGCAAACACCGCTCTGTTTCACACTGAACAAACTTAGCACCGCAATGCGGGGATAACACCACAAATGCGGTGCTAACCCTGCTCCGGAGCAGGGTTTCATAACCCCGGGTAAAATGCGGTGCTAACACCGCTTTCAAATCACAGGTGTGAAACGTGTCTTTACTCAGGGTTAAAAGCGGTGTTTAGAACGACGATAACCCGGGGTTAAGCGCAGTGTGAAAAGCCCTACTGATATCAATACTACTGATGTCTCTATAAAATTGTTTTTCCGCCTTAATATTTAACCCTTGACTGTAGCCATTCAGCATTACAGTTAATTGACAGCTATCAATTTTAACATTTATTAGACTTAACTTCTAATTTAAGTTAACTTAAAACAATCTTCACATAAACCATTACAATAAATGACATATTTAGCTACCTGTGCCCTTCAGCAGAAATATACAGAAAATGAATAGTTACCAAACACTAAATTAAATATAGATGAACCCCTTAAAGCTATAAAAGTTATTGATTTCCTCTTTTTTTCCTTTTGTTCTTGGATTAATAGACATCACAGCAGCTGGTTATTATCTTATTTGCCTGCTATTGCTTTAAAAGCTGCTGCTGCTTTCTGACCCACTTCAGGTCTTAGTCTCTACTATTGAACTGACGAGTTGAATCGGGTGTGTTGGATGAGGGAGACAGTGCTGGGGTGCCTCAGGAAAGTTTTTAAAACCATTTCAGAGACATATTCTTAAATATGATGCATATATAACATATTGCATGCATGCACACAGTTTTAAGGCAGCTTTAATAGCCTTTTTGGTAATTTCATGCCTTAACTGACGGCATAACTAGGACATTGCATGCACGTAGTTTCTTTCGCTGTTTGATATGAAATGATACAGGCGCGCGCCGGCACCTTTGTGCGTGTATTTGAAGAGCGCACGCTATGAGCAGTGTCTTTTTCGCGCTCGTTTCACTCGTGCCTGGCACGGAGGCGACATTAGAGCGCGCGTCTGAAACGTCTCCCGTTTGATGTGGTCATAAAGACGTTCTGCATCTAAATCAGGGGTCTCCAACCTTATTTCATTCGGGAGCTACTTTTTAAAAATGAAAGCGGCTGAGAGCTACCAATGTTATACAGTACTTAAATTTCTTAAATAATGTATCAATCCAAACTGTTATACACGGCGTTGTTAAAATGTGCTGGATATATTAAAAAAGTACTGATACACACACTGAAATAATTTTACCAAGTTTTATGACAAAAGCCAACAAATAGAAATAAGCATTTTAAGCATTTTTAAAAAATAAAATTATAACATATCAGCCTTTAAACTTTTTTTAATAAAAGGATTTTTCAGAATGATAAATTAAATTTTATCTGCTCCATAAACAGTTCTACATAAGCTAATGTGCATTCTAAAATTCTCAACACTTCTGATAAGGTAGGCTAATTTCCATTGACTGGTTAAGATTTACAACAAAAATTTGGTCTGATTTTCGCATTGGTCTGAACACAAATATGACAGACAGACTGAATGAATTTGTAAATCCACAGTTTGACAGCAGAGGGCGCTATGAACTGCAGAACAGAGCTATTTCCACGGTAACCTCTGTAAACAAAGCTGCGCTGCACTTCTAAACACTGCTTTATTATGCATTACACGGAGGGAAGATGGAAAGCAAATGCCATCGAAACTTTTCTGAAGACAGTCGGTTTCCTATTATGCATTCACACAAATAATGAAATCATATATTCTTTCATATAATTTCCCTCAGCAGTCTGCCTTCAGTCATGTTTTCACACAAAACGAAACTACTCTACATGTTGTGCCTGCGTAAGACTCTTAATAACTTTGATTAAAGCTGAACTGTATTTACTGTGAATTTTTCTAATCGCAATAATCAAATACGGGTTTAATGGTAATTAAAATACATAACAGGATCATTAAAATAACCTCACGGCCGATATGTCAATATGTTTTTGCGAGCTACCTCCAATCAACTGGTCGCTTGCGAGCGACGTGTTTTCAAGAAAAAAGAGACCGAGGCAGCAGTTGTGAATGGGGTGGCAACCCTAGCCTGCGTTAAGGGCGTTAAATATTTTTAACGCGTTAATCTGAAAAAAATAATCTCCCGCTTTAACGCGCTAATTTTGACACCACTAATATATATATGTACAGTATATATGTATGTATGTATGTATATGTGTCTATATATATATATATATATATATATATACATTTGATTTGTACTTATCTGTATTTTTGCATTCTACTGTTAGTGTTTAGTGTTATCTGTATACACCAGGGAGTAAGAGAGTAACGCAATTTCAATTCTCTGTATGCATGTACGGTACATGTGGCAGAATTGACAATAAAGCAGACTTTGACTTGACTTTGACTAGAGTCTGGCTGCAGATGCAGACGCATGCACTCTCAGCCGCACATGCACTCTCAGCCGGACGCATGCGTAAATACGTCAAAATACAAACTAAAGGCACGACATAAAAGAAAAAAAGAAATTCTGTTTCCGCCTGAAAATATATATGAGAATGAAAAAGTATTTCACAAGGTGAAATCCTATTTTTAAAGGGTGGAGATTACTGCTTTTTAAGAGTAACGTAAAGACTGGTGGTTCAGGGCTCGGATTTATATAAAATTATAGCTCAAAGACATTGTTGAACATCTACACTAACAATGTCCGATTACTTCGCATATGTACCCATGTACGTTACTAATTAACGGTAATACATTATTAAAAACTTTTTTCTTGTACACACATTCTTCCTGCCTAAAAATATTTGACCTTTAGTCAGTTATACAGTAATTAAATTGAAACCGAAAAAAAAATACCTATTAATATTTCTTCATTGTAGAAAGATATATATATATATATATATATATATAAATAATGTACAACTTTATAATGAATTAAATCATTAACAAGCACCTGTTTATATTCCTTCATAGTAGAATGAGAAATGTATGTGTATTTAACATTCCATAATGAATTATTAAATCATCAACTAACAAATCAAAGTCTGCTAGTAACATTCAATGTTAATATGCTTTCCAAAACTGACACCAGAAAATAATTAAACAGCAGTTGGTGATTGTTGACTTTAGTATATAATAAAACAAAAACATGGCGTTGTGAGTGGGTTATTTACAGTTGCTGTAAATGTTGGTTACTTAAGGGGGTCGCACACCGGGCGAGAAGCGCAACTCAGCGCTGCGCCATGTCTTTAAAATTCGAACACATCATTTTCTATGCGTGTACGCACACCGGCGGCGTCATTCGGCGTCTGTCCTGCCGCGCCACAGAGCGCCATCTGCATTGTTTTATATTAAATAACATCATATTTGTCTCAAATCGATGTTAATACATTATACCACTGCTGCAAAATAATGTACAACTTACATTAGTTTTACAGCTTGAATAAAATGTAAACATATAGAATTAAATGTATAATAAACGTAGTCCTTTTAATCTTTTATTTATCTCTTGAGACATTTTCACATATGCAAAATATTACAGTATAGGCCTATGTAACAATTGCCTGTCGTGATTATATTCACTGTCATCGACTGCCACCTGTTTATATTGTTTATACTGTTGATTTACCAGGACACAACCATTACAACACACTTCAGGTAATTTAAATAGCGGAGTAGCGGGGCTGCAATGGACGACGAAAAACTAATTAACGAAGTAGGGAAATACCCAGAATTATATGCCACAAACCATAGATTCTTCAAAGACAACATAAGGAAGTCATCAGCGTGGAGGAAGTTTGCCGATGTCATCGCTTTTTCAGGTAAGAATGTCTAATTTACGATCTGAGGTAAAATGTTCAGTGACAGTCGTTAGTAACAACTGTATGGAATTGTACAGTACAATCATAATATAACATACAGTACAGACATTGTCTTAATGTCCTTAAAAATAACAATAATGTTGACCACAAACTGACAATTATGTTATTTTACAACCCCAAATCAGAAAAAGATGGGACAGTATGGAAAACGAAGAAAGTAGTGATTTCTAAATTTACTTTGACTTGTATTTCA